>CAEFZY010053757.1:0-92548 GCA_903066815.1 Brachyrhaphis roseni | reverse complement strand
GATTGTTCCCAGGTGTGTCTTGTTCCCTTGATTGCTTCCCTGTGTATTTAGTCCCACCTGTGTCCTGTGTTCCTCGTTGGGTCCTTGTCAATGTTTGCCAGTCTGTCGCTAATGTCCATTCGTTTGCCTTGCGCTACCTGTGCTGAGCCTCGTCTTCCGCTCTGCAGTGCTGCCTCGGTTGTTGGACTGTTTATCTATTATTTCATCATTAAATCATCATCACTCTCAATCTTACCTGGGTCTCCAGCGTCTGCCTCACCTCACCCACAACCACCACATGACAAGAACTCACCAAAATATGACCTGAAGCAACACAGAGGTATTGAGGCTGGATTGGTGGATGAATTGGTGGATGAATTGGTGGTAACCCGGTCCAACAAGTGAAATTCTCATCTGTGCTCTGGACAAGATTGTCCTGGTTTCTGTTGGTCAACACAGATCCTAAACCTGCTATTAGGAATCGTGGTGATGTTTTCTGTCTTGATTTTCATGTCGGCTCTCTGTTTCGCTCTTAGCATCTGAGCGATAAGATGCTAAATTGTAGTTCCATTGTGTCACACTGAATTGGACTGGACTGGGCACTGTTATTCATGGATTCATTTTGTTGTGTCTGGACTACTGCAACTCGTTTTCCTTCTGTCTTGACATAACTTGCTTGGACCAGTTCCGGACGCTTCAAAATGCTTGTGCTAGACTTTTGACTAAGACTTTTTTCACCCTGCTACTTTTCCAGCTTCTCTGGCTGCCAATTAATTCCAGGATTCACTAAAGGAAACAAAGGATTGCTGCTGTGGCCCCACAGACTCTGTAGCTTTCTCTCCCTGAGCCTCAGAACCGTCACTTTAAAAAGCAGCTCAGAATGCATCTTAGTAAACAAGCCTTTAAGATCTTGTGTTACTCTGGAGTTTCTTTCTCTTGCTTTTTTTGTTGTTGCGTTTTTAGCCTTACAACATTAAACCTACACCTCTTGCCCTCAAAAACACAAATCTTACAATTATTGTTTCCAGTGCAAATATTTTAGTACACTTGAAATAAAACAAACCTAACTTTTCAAGAACATATAGGAGCTTGTTTTAGGCCAATGAATCCATAAGATTGATGAAAAAGTTCTGGTTAAAAGTGAAATAAAGTGCCAGTGGATCTAATATTTTCTTATCAATTTTGAGAAATTATTGACTTAGACCAAGCTCTAATATCTTGATGAAAAGTTACGTGTGAGTTAGTTTTGTGTTATTTGAAGTAAAAGATAGATGTACTAGAAACTAGATCAAAGTGTATTTTTTCAGTGATTTTTATGTTTTTATTTTTGAATATTTCCTTATTTGTGTTTTTTTTTTTATTAACAATTCATAATGCATTTTATTCTAGTTCTGTAAAACACTTTGTGATATTTTTATCTGTGATTGGGGCTATATTTCATGCATACATTTGAATAATCTTATTATTCCTTAATTTTTTTGTGTTAGATTTCATTAGTCGTAATCCTAAAAAATATATAAAATCACTAAACTTTTCCACAGCAAACCTACGAATAAAACAATAATAGGTATTAGCCAGTAAAATCCTGATCACTGCATCCCAATTGCTTTGATTCAGCATCTCTGACAGTAAGCCGGTATTGTAAGCCAGACCCCAATTTAACATCATTAAGAAATTTCTCACATGTTTCCCACATAAAGCAGTGAACAGAGGGGGTTGGGGGGAAGGAAACACTTGTCCACTTTCTAATTTAGGCTAATCATATGTGTCGCCGAAGCAGAACGGACTAATTCAGGTGTTAGATGTGTGTGAGCACACCTGCCTGCCAGGGAAGCAGGCGGACGGCTCTAAAACGTAAAGACACTGAGGCAGAGATGTGATTCACGGGTTGAATGACCTCCCACCTCCTCCGCGTATGAGCAGCATCACTCATGAGGACTCCTTTCTTCTTGAAATGTGACACCGCTGCGATTTTCTTTGTTGTTTAGTTACGACTTCATGAGCGGGGCTCATTTCTCTTTCAGGTGATTAAGGGATGTGTCTTGGCGTCCCACGGCGCTTGTCCTGAGCGGGACGGAGGTATTTTTGCCGAAGCACAAATTGAAAAAGGTTGGACAGATGGGGAATTTTGACATGCCTCTCGCCAAATCCAGTGTAAATATTAGCGGCGAATCATTATGCTTCCAACACTAACGCGGGATTTGGGTACCAAAGTTCATCTTAATCCATTCGGCAGTTTGTCCGCGTATTTTTTATTTATTTATTTTTAATCTGGACTCAAATGTTGGACAGATGGGCCAGCATTGTCACCCTCAGGAGCCACAACACTGCTGCATTTTAAACTACTTTAAAAAGCAGCTTACTCTGCGGTGGGATGGACACTAATCAGCATACAGTAACATCAAAACAGATTAGGAGTGATGTTGGTGTGAGATCCCATTATGTGCTTAGATACAACATTCACTGCGGATGTTTTGGAGCGACTGCTGGACCCGATCGGCTGAATTGTCCTCATGTCGCAGCCAATGTTGGGTCATAAAATCACAAGTCTGAATTTTATTTTAAAAAAACAAACAACATGCACAGTGCACTGCAGGAGTATTCATACCTCTTGCTCATTTTGGGCATGCTGCGGCCACAAACTCTGAGGTATTTTGGTTGATGTTACCAAGGTTTCACTCCCAGAAAACCAGGGCAGTCATTCATTCTGTGGCCTGTCATGTTTTTGAGTTAAAAACTGTTTAAAGTTGACTAGAAAATTGAAAATATCACTTGATAATTATGTGTTATTTTAAAGATTGGACGGTCAATACCTGAACACCAACAATAAAGTATTAAAAGAAGGCAAAACATTTAAAAAGACAAAAATAAATAAGCTTAGCTTATTTTTTAAAAAATAAATAAGCAATGCTTAGCCTGGCGGGGGCACAAGTAAAGCCTGATGGCCCGCCAGGCTTATGATACACTGGGGGAAATGATGTAAGCAAAACATGGCTCAATAAAAAGTTGCATTTTACATCATACATTACCGCAAATATCGTAAAAAGTCCTTACAAATATTTCGAAATTAGCAACACAAAATCTGTGATTTTCTTCCCTAAAGTTGAGTCTGCAGTGTGCCTTATCCTCCATGATGCTGTTTGATCACTAATATCAGACTAAATCACGTACAGGTGGGCGTTGAATGTTTTAGTTTGTGAAACGTGCTGTAAAACATGTGCACTTTTACGGCTGTGCACAACTTTGTGTTGGTCGAACGCACGAAATTATTACGATCAAATATTGCGAAGTGAAAAAGTTCGAGGGTTGTGAATATTTTTCAAAGGCAGTGCAAGCATAATGAGAGAATGAAGACATTTTTAGTCAGACTTTGCACTGTAAAAACACAAAATCATCATTTCTGGTCTAATTTATAGTCCAAATATCTTAGTAAACTTGAAATAAGACAAAACCAACTCAAAGGTAACTTTTCAGCAAGACATAAGAGGTAATTTTGTCAATAATTCCTTAATATTGATTTAAAAAATACTAGTTCCACCGGCAGATAATTTCACTTCCAAAGATAATCTTTTTCCCATGTTCCAGGTTCCAGTTGAACTAGTACTTATTCATCAAAATTAAGAAATTATTGACTTAAAGCAAGCTCCAATATCTTTCTGAAAAAATTATGGTAAGTTAACTTTGTCTTATTTCAAATGTACTAAGACATTTGCACTAGAAACTAGACCAAAATCACTTGGTAATATTTTGTGTTTTTGCAGTGCGGCAGCCTTCATTCAGCCTGTGGGCCAAAGGCTTCTCTCAACACCATCCATCTGAATCACCGACTAAAGAGAAGGCCGTCAGGTTGCAGTCGCGGTAATGCAAGTGCCAGGTTTTAATAGTGACGAACAACATGGCTCCGGGCTTTCTATACGAGCGCAGCCTTCCTTCCTAATGACACCAGAGCTGGACTGAGAGGATATACAGAAGATAAAGATAGCAAGTGATAGTCTGAAGAGGAGCAAATGTAATGGATTCCTCATGTATCGACGTGCGGTCGCAGTTGCTCTTGGGGTCCGTTTCCAGCCTAAGTAGGTCATGTAGATTTAAACATGTAAGCACACACACACACACACACATAAGCAGGTCATGTAGACACGCAGACTCTCTCACGGATGATCTGGGGCACGATAATGGCTTTCTGGTCAGAATGTGTGAATAAAAGGAGAGTCCGCTGTGATTACATCGTTGTCGCTGCTTTAAATGATCGTTTCGTCATTTTGAGTTGATGCCAGTGTTTGGTTTTGGGGTGGGGTATTTATTTTTATCAGTCCACTAAAGAAAACAGGTATAAAATAAGGTATACCATTCACTTTGGCTCACAAAGACAATAAGAACCCAAAATCACGAGAAAAAAAAAAGAGCCTAAATTACAATCGGAGACGCAGATATGTGGTCTGCAGACACACACATGCCTCCAAATGTTGCCAATCAGCCTCTCTTTCCTGTGCCGACTCACACTAGGAGATCCCTGCTGCTGTCTTTGTTTTTCTTTTCTTTTTTTATTTCTTCTCTCCGTTTCCTTCTGCCCACATGAGATTGATTAGCCATTCAACATTGTCTTCATCACATCTGTCAGCTTTTGCCTTCCCGTCGTTCATCATCTCCTCTGTCACCAAGTCTGATAGCGGAGCAGGCTCAGTGTGGAGTCTGAGCGAGCTTTCTTCCTTTTGACAAATCAGACTCATTCTCTGACTGACTAAGCGACAGACACCGGGGAAAATGCGACCGGCCGCCGATTTGCTACTTTTGCCTCAGCTTGGTGGGATTTGACCTTGTAGAAATGTGAATATTACAGCATGCAAAACGGTTTTGTCCAATCAGCAGGCCAGGATTATTTGCCAAGTAGATGACATTTTTCTTATTTGAGAGGATAAAAAAAAATATTCTCATATAATTATTCACATATAAGACCTTATAATTAATCAAATGTATCGTTCCATTTTATGTAAACAATCTAAACAATTTAAAAGTGTGCAATCCTGAAAAACAAATGACTTTTTTAAGCAGTTTTCTGCAGTTTCTCCTTTTTCAAAGCAGACTCTTATTTTGTGATTTCTGCTGATGGATGTGTGCTTTCCCTCCTGTTAAAGGCTGAACTCAAGCATGTCTCTAATTTATCTATGAACAAACTAGCGACTGAATTTTATGGAATAAATTTTTGTCAAAATCTAAAATCATGTGTTGGATCACGGAGTCGCCCAGCGGACATTTTAGCTAATTTGTTTTATTGAAATAAGGTATACATGATATTTAATAAAACATTCATCACTTTTTAAATGTTTAACTTAAATTATGTTTTTTAAAAATATAATATTTTCAACTCATGTTTTATTTTAAAAGGTATGGAGTTACATGCTCTGTTTTCATCTGGCTTCCTGATATTTTTACATATTTTATAATTTCTCTCAAATTGAATTATTTTAAAGATTATAAAGATTGCTTGTTTTATTTATTGTCAATATCCTACAATTAAATGACATTTCATTTTTATGTTGAAAGGACTTTACTGTTTTTCTGTAACCTAATTTTAGGAGTTATTATTCAAAATGATTGGGATTTCAATATTGATCAAAGCAATCAAACTATATATTTTTTTCCCACCCTACTAATGTATCAGTTTCCTCTCACTTTATATCTGTGAACCACTAAAAATGACTTAAAATATCAGTTTTATTGGCATTTTGTGTCAATAAAACAGATATTTTGTTGATGTAAAATGCCAATAAAATACATCGGAGTCTATGGTTTTGAAGTGATAAAATGTAAAAGCAGTTCAGGATGAGTGAATGCTTTCATCAAGTACTGTCCATATGCAATCAGGTGAGCATAAAGATCATCATTGTTAGCAATCTATCTGAAGAAATAATAATAAAAAAAAACACTTCTGTGAGTCTTTATAGATCTCTTTCCTTTACATTATTCAAAATACTTCAAGAACTCTTGGTTGCCAAATCCTACTGAAGTGCTCTTGTTCTCCTGAAAAGGATTTTTGTGTGTATTTGCTTCCCTTCTCCTCCCCCATCAGCACCGCCGTCTCGTAAATGTAACACAGAACAATGGGAGCCCTCAGGCCAGGGTCAGCCTTTGAGTGTATTTTATTACTATTTCTTTTTAGTTTTTGTTCAAAAAATTAAAATTAATATGTCCACACAACACAGGAATCAATTGCAGCTCGGCACAGAAAGGGTAGGCCAGTGTGCTGCCTTAGGGCTGGCATACTCAGGAAAAAATATTACATTACACTTTGCAGTCCTGGTATTACAAAATATTGATAATAGCTGTGTCGCACTGATATTATGTAATGCAGCCAGAGCAGAATTACGTCGCAAACCACCCACAGTCGGTTCTTCTATAATTGGTAAGCAGCAGCTGAGAAAACTACGTCATTTTCAGATTGGGAAGTGGACGGACGGGATAACTTTAGACTAAGGAGGTCAATAACTGGGTGTGTTATCACATGTTGCTGGTAAACAATAGTTTGGTACAAGTTAGATGTAACTGTTTAGTCTAGTGGAGAGGAGATGACAAGCCAGAAATCTCAAGTCTGATGCCCACAAGGGATATAAATGCATTTCATACCAATTTTAACAAGATGTAGACGTGTTTCTCAGCGCTTTAGATATCTAACAAATGTTTACATTTGGTCATGTAATGCTTTTGTAGCATATATTTTTAAAATCACTGCAAAAAAAATGTTCTTTTCCCTTTTGGTTCTGTGGAGTAACAGCTGTCTTCTTCAAAGTGTTCGTTGGCTAGCTTAGTGAGAAATGTACCCAATGCTAACTAAATTAGCAACAAAAAACAGAGCATTGTTATGGAATAACATAAAGGAGAAGTAGCGTAGGAAACTAGAGTAGATTTCACTTTGGCAGTCACTCAAATAAATTGAGCTTATTTAAAGAAAAAAGGTGAAAGGTTGGCCTTTAGCGCTGACAGATTCGACTAAAAAGGACTTGTCATGCTAGCTGACAACACCTGCTGGCCTCTCCCGCATTTAAATATTTTTGTATGACAGCATTTTGGATACTTGAAAGTGAGTCAAAGACATGATATAAACTATTTATAGGCACTGTGAGAACGGTAGCTAACGCCTCAAAAGTTGGTATCTGATTTAGATCGTCCTATCTGCGCTAAGCTAACGTGCTACTTCACAACGAGACTGGACAGCACTGGATCATATTTCAAACTCTGAGATACTTACACTAAGGTAAAGGTCATTTTATTTATATAGCACATTTTCAGCAACAAAGTGCATTAATCACTTCTGAGAATGAATTAAAGAATAACCTAAAAACTAAATTCAGGGCAGAACTCAGTACTAAAATGGGATAGAGAAACTGAGGGAAATTGATCTATGAAACAGAGATATGAAAACAAAGCAGGAAATTAGGCGAGTAACTCATAGAAGCAGACTGATCAAAAGAATAAATAAAAATAAAGAGATAAACATAAAAAAAACAAAAGAATTTGCTCAAAATACAAGAGCACAGAAAGTCAGATAAAAATAAACTAAAAAGGTAATGGGATTGTGACATTCTGTTTGTAAAAACCACACAAAGGGAACATTTTCAACGCTTTTTGGTGTTTATATTCATAAAAAAAAGTTTTCTGTGCAACTGCACAGCATTAAAAACTAACTAAAATAAATAAAATTTGCTCTTTCAAATATTTCCAATGTGAAGATTGTCCTATGATGGTGATCAGGACCACTGCTTGCTACATGGAAATAAACCTCTGAGGTTATAATCAGTAACAGTTCCTCGGAGCAGCAGACAGATGTCTCATCATGAAGTTTGTAGAAAAGCAAAGAAATCTCAATATGGTGGAATCTGGTCAGGCAAACGGGATCCATCAGAATTGGACAAGAATTGAAATCTGTAACAATTCGAGGGCTGGGCTGCACTACACTGGTTACGGTTTGATTAAAACAGTTTTTGAACACTGAAAACATTAGTTGTGCAAACAGAAAAGGAGATTGTTTTCCATAAATTCTTGTCAAACAAATTTTTTAGTCTCCTCTTGTTTCATTTCATCTCTCAGCCTGAATGTGTTGCTGCAACCCCAATTACAAATACGTCAAGTAAAAGATAATTTTAAAAAAAAATGTCTTGATTAAAAGCCTCTCTATTGAAACATATGTCATCGTGTAGAGACAAAAAAGAAAATATAAAATTTACGCAGCAACAATGTACTAAAAGCCGGTTTTTATCCCGTTTGAGACAACATGTACATGTTCAGTTTATCCAGGAAAACAAACTAAATTACAGCTTTGACCTTTCTCTCCTGCTTGCTGCCAGCATGACCTCCTGCTGTGTTTTTACAAGCACCTACAAAGGTGAGGCACAGATTACAAATAAAAAATCTCACACATCCAGAAATTAAATTCACGATTGTGAACTTGTACATTTTTCTTTTTTGTATTTATCACAAACTATATTGGTATAGTTTTGCTACATATAGAGACTCTTGACTATTCATTAGGCTCTTTATTTCAGTTTTTGCTCAGCGTCCCTCCCTGCCTTCCCAAATGGTATTTTTCTCCCACTCGCTGCTATGCTACTCATTTGTTTATTGAGAGCTAATTAAGATTTGTTTAGCATCTTCGCCTTTCTCATTAACTTACCAAATATAGTTCTCTTCAAAGTTCTGCACAAAGTTAGATATTCACAAAAAAGTTTTCTGGAAGTGATTCAAATGTTTGTTTCATTTTACATCGTACACTGGGGGCCACGCAGGAAAAAACTAAAATAAAAAAAGACGGAGGAGAGGAGGGATTTGGGGAAGAATTGTTCTTTCCATCCCCAGTTCTTTATATTACAATGTGTCGGCATTTGTAAAAGTCTTGCATTGTGTGCCGTTTCCAATCAGACAAAGGACACCAGGGCGCCATCAGACAAATACAAGAACTGCTCTTGCTCCTTTCTGTCTGCTCTTTACTGTGACAGCCCAGTTTTAATTTCAGTTTTTCTGATGTAACGTTACTTGTCTCCTTATCATGCACTATGTTAAAAGCAGTTGTATTCCGTCGAATGTTTCTGATTGTCAAACACAATTATAAATGTGCAAACATTTGTATTAAGGGAAAAAAATACTGTACAAACAATCCCAGTCTCTCTTTTTTTATAAAAACTAATTACTTCCCTTGTTAAATCATGAATTACCTGTAATTTATCACATTTATAAGCTGAATCCAAATTCATGACCCGCTGGCCTAATTACTACCAGATATTTAGATTTGATAATTCACTTTAATAGAATCTGCCTGACAACGTCAAGAGAAGGAAGGCAAAAAGATCTAAAAATATATATATATATACATAGACATATATGACATCATGTCCCAATCAGGAGGAATTGAAGACCAGATGAGAAACAAAGTCATTGACAATAATAAAAGAGAAATTTGGCAACATTTTATCCATGGTGGATGCTTTTTCAGCATCTGGGTTATGAAATGAAACCATAAATTCTACTGTTTACAAGAAAGTCTCGAAGGTAAATGCTCCATTATTTTGTGACCTTCAGCTTAACCGCACTTGAGTTATATGAAAGCTTTAAAGCTTAATGACAAATCCACCTTTAAATGGCTAAAAAAGAACAAACTAACGGTTTCAGAATGGCCTAGTCAAAGCCAAAGGCTAACTCACCGGTTCACGCTGTAAAACATGGCTGGATTAAAGCAATTCGTCAAAGGTCAGTGGGGCAGAAACGGTCTTGTCCAGTTACTGATGGCGATTAATGAACTTAAGTTTAGGTAGGGCTGTGCCATATGGGTTAAAATTAATATATATTTTTTTAACTTAAAGCAATACCAGATAAATATAGTGATATTAAAATGTTGTGTCATCTCCTCCATTCTAAAATGCAGCTGTGAACATCGTGTCAAACTCTGACCCTTTTCCTGACAGCAGGACAAAAGCAACACATGTTCCAGTTTTTCTTCCACGTAGCACAACAGCAGACGCCGTTTTTTACCGCTACAGATTGAAAGCAAATCTCATAAAGTTGAAGACAGTCTAACAGACTGGTGAATGCACGACGCGCGACAACAATAAATATATCTGACCAAACATCTGGCCGAACAAATGCTGAGCTGCTTCAAAACTATCAGCCAAACACACACTTTCAGCTCATTTAAAAACTGCTGGCAGTGTGATAGCGTACATAGGAGCAGAGAGCATCAAAACATTAGACAGTGACCAGTGAAGTGAATGCCAAGCGAAGGTGCAATCTCACTTACCTCAAGTAAGAACGTTTGTGTGCTGGTGTCTTTTCCATCTGGCTAAGAGCTCATGTAAGTTATTGTTAGCTTAAAGCTGACAGCAGCGCTTGTAGAGAGAGCAGTGAAATATGGCGGGCGAAGGGCCTCCTTCATTTGGCAATTTATTCTCCCCGTTGATGCGTCGTTTGGCAGCATAAAGGAATAGTTGGGAGGCTGATCTTTGACAGAGTGTGTGAGTGTGTCTTTTGTCTTGTGGTGGGCCGTGTCACGTAGAGGACTGAGCAGATGGCTGACACGTCCGAAAGACGAGAAACCAAACTTGAAGTTTCGTGAGCATAAGTCTATCTGTGGATGCTGATTATGGCATTAAAGACAATAGGCATAGAAGCAGCAATGTTGTCTTATCTGGAATTAAATTAGTCAGTAAAAAAACCAGAGGTCTTGCTAGCAGCGGCTCCATCTAGGAGGGAAACGCCGGTAAACAGATAAGTTCAGTTAGTGGCAGCAATGACTCGTTTAGTGGATTTGAGGAGAACCGAGATAAGATTAAACATTGAAAATAGGGGTTAAATGTGTCTCAGAGATACAATTAAATCACGATTAAGGTAACTAAATTAAGAGAATGTTTAGTTATTGAGGCAATAAGTAAACTGTGGCTCAGCTAAACGTCAACATCTGGTTGTTTGTGGCTTCAGTTTAGCTGCTCTTTCAGGAGCTTTGCTTCGACAAAAGCTCCTGAAAGGCAAGGTCCTAATCTATTTGTTCCTCCCTCCCAGCCTACCATCACTCATCACCAAGACATTAAGTTCAAAGATCTCCGAGACTTGAGGAAGAAACTGAAACCTGCCATGGAGGGGACCAGTCAGCGGTTTTCTGGTGAACCATGGTTTCAAACTTCTTCTGACGGATTGAAACTCTGCTGCTAACCACTCCGGTGAATGGAGAAGTTCATGGCTTGTGTGGCGGCCCTTAGTTGCCCTTCTCTCTATGACTTCAGTAAGCACTTAAAACAGGACCAATGACAGGGAGCAGAGTCCACCTTTCGCTTAGTTCAAGCTCAGTCTTCTGCCAAGAATGCAAACACTGTTTTTTTCTTTGGTGTTGAAGGACCGCATGGAGTTGAAAGCGACCCGATTATTCATGTCCCACAAAGTGCCTCAAGCAACACGGGCGCAAGCCAGAAATGCCTTCACCTGAAAACCAGTGCCACTTAAACAAGCAATTAGCTCAGGGTTGACACTGAGTTGAAAAAGTAACAAATTTTTCAGGTTTTTATAGGAGAATGCGTGAAAAAAACAACAACCTAGGTCTTAGCTGCTTTGATTCAGACTTGCTTCTTTACACTTGAAGTACAACATTGGAGGCAAAAACGTTAATAGACTGACAAACTGAAAGTCCTTCAGGACAAGTTAACTTGAGCAAGATGAAAAAGATTGTAGCCTTTTTCAGAGCAGCTAAAGCAACAAACTCAATAAATGGAGTGTTTTGTTTCCATCTTTGCTGGTTTGTTGTCCTCACCTTCTCAAACTTGCTTTTCTTTTCTCTCTGCCTTGGGGAGAGCACTGTTACCAAATGGACTCACTGTATCTAATAATTTTCCAGGCTGCAGCGGTCTTAGCTTGTACAGCCACTGTGACATTTTCCCTTGAAAACAGGACCACCGATCTGAAGTCTCTAAATGCCAAACGAACACCACGGGGCCCAATTAGACCACTTTGCGTTGGGGAGACGAGGGAGTCGGCTTTAGCTACAGGACACGTACACAGTCCGAGCCACTGTCCCAGAATTGTTTGTTTCTCCTCAGTAATGTCCGTAATGATGTTTGTGGTGGGGGCGGGCAGCATGGCTGTCTGTCTGTCTTTCTCCATCAGTCTCCAGTAGGAGATGGTGGTGGAAACAATCTTTAGTAATGCAATTTGTGGACAAGGACTTTATTAAAGCAGATTCTCGTTGAGCCAAGGTTAATTCCTGTCCTTCCCTTCTAATGGTCAGAGAAACTCTGGATGTCAGAGAAACATTGTGCTGATGTCACCAATGTATTTTTTTATTTGTACTTTTTAGCCAATCTGGGAATGAAGCTAAACAGTTAGTCATTTTTCAGGTTTTTACCTGTTATGACAACAGAATACTTAGATGCCAATCGTTTAGAAAAGCTCCTGGTTTTGCTCCGTTATTGTAACTGATGGCTAAAGTACGTCTAGAGACCGATGATTATTGTAACCTTTAAAAACATTATTTTGTTTTCAAGGAATTCATTTGTTGTAAAAAAAAAAAGAAGAAGTGATTTGTACAGAAAACTGAGTGCATATCAGCGTTAGGAGATTTAGTTGTGACACATTTAATGGCTGTAAATTAAACTGCAGAGAAGAAATAAAAGAAAAGAAAAATGTGGATCCAAACACACTGCAGTTCTTAAGTAATTAGTTTAGGGGATGTAACAATAAAGTGGGCGGAATGCAAATGTTAACTTTTAAGATTTTTATTTGAAAATTATAAATCTTTGTAAAGCAGTTATTTTTTCTAATGTGATACATTGTGTTGTACCAAACAAATAAGCTTGTGCTCCCTAAAGCTAATAATTATATGTTATAATAATAATTTTGCAAAGCGCAGTAGATTTGAGAAGGACTAGATTTACACACCTTGCTTTCATTGTAAGAAAATGTCAAATGTTTAGTTATTATCCACATTCTGCAGACAGAGTAAATTAATCTACTGCCCACCTGGACACTCATTCCTGCCGTTCGCTCTCCTGGACCGACTGCAGTCGCCGTGCTCAATCACAGTTCTGCCGAATGCATTATGCAGCAGGAGCAGCGCTGTTCAGAAAGTCGTTCAAATGCAGATCACAAGCTATGTAAACTGAGCCGAGTCAAATTTGAATAAAGAAATGACCGCCAAGTTGAGTTTTGCATGTGCCGGGTGCATACCAGTGCACCAGGTGGGTGGTTTTATTGTCACAGGGAGATTAAACCAGTGAGCTAAAGGAAAAGAAAAGGAGTGAAATTGGCTTCATCAGTTCGGACCCGTTGGGACACCATGGCGTCTGATTTCGAGCCAGGCTGTATCTGGGTAGGAAAATGGACGCTTGTGCTGGTTTTTATGATAAATCTGCTGACGTTTGACAATACTCAGTTTTACCTGCGAGTTCCCTTTCATCCGTTGACCAAAAACAAATTTTCCTAACAAAGCACTTTTTTTAGTATGCTGGAAACACAAACATCAATGGCAGAGGCAGAAAATTTGATCGCTGTTTGTGACTTCATAAAACTTGTAGAGGCGGCCCAGATCAACGATTCAGTTTACTTAAGGTGTGAAAGTCTGCTAAGCTTCCCATGTACTTCTGATTTAAATGTCATATTGGCTATTATTATTATTATTAGTCTTTCTGCATGGAGTTTTCATGTTTAGGGGATCTCTGATGATGTGTGAGTACTTAGTCGTTTGTCCTGTTTGTCCTCTGCGTTGCCCTGTGATTGGCCCGATCCAGTGACCCCTGGAGACAGTTCACTAAGATAAATATACGTTGAAGCACTTCATATTTTTTTGCCGTGACTTTCTTTAAAATAAATTCCTTTCTTTATTGCATTGCTTAACCTTTGCGGTGTGTGTCGTTTACCTCACTGACTTTGAACTTTTGTTTACTTGTTGTGTTGCCTGTAAACCGTCATTCCTGCTTGTGTTTTATGTAGGCACATTTTAATAAAGTTAGATCAAAAAGTAAGAAAATTTTAGTTTTCTTTGTTTTTTTTCCTGTGTTGCACCAATGCTTCTTTGCAGTACATTTGAAACAGGTGTAAAGCTCTCTCAGTTGCCTTTAAAAGTGTTATTAAAAAATAATAATAATGAATCAAATTCAGATTTTCTTACTACGTCTCAACATTCAGTATGCTAAATTCAGCCATGAGTTAAAGATGGTTGTGTTGGTCTGTGTTTCATTTTGTGATTCAAATCTCAAATGTCTCAGTCCAAAGTTCTTTGGACAATATCACATTAGTGGCATTAGGTTTTGTTTTTTTATCCTCACTTGAATCCTAAGTTCTTCAAAGAGATTCCAGCTCTCTTTGACAGTGTAGCTTGGTCTAATGTCCACCAGTGCAGAAAGACTTTCTAATCTCTGTGTCTCTGACATGAAAAAAAAAGAGAAAAGTTTCCCTGAACATGCTGGGTTTTCTTAACGGAAACATTTTTGGGTTTTTTTAGTATCATTAACTAGCAAATGGTCTGATATTCTATATATTCTGCTCACTATAAAAACACTGTCTGGTTATTTTTGCTGCGTTTGTCTACGTAGCTGCTTGCCGTACACATGTAAAACTTTCACGTGTTAATTCTTTCTCTCTACTACTTTCATTAAAACATTCTCACTCTTTCAGCTCCCTTATAGCAAACTCGCTGCCAGCAGTCATGTGCCTTTTAATAAGGAATAACTCGAGTCTAGTCATTCTAGCCTATAATCCTGAACAACAGAGTGCTAAAGCAGCAGTTGTGGATCTGAAAGCTGGGCTCCTCAGGAAGAACTCGTGACCTGCTTCACAGGAACCGTTGGTTTGATTAAACACTGACGTTCGACTGCTTGGACCGAAGACACCTGAGGAGTATTTTTGCCATCAGCCATCAGCTGCAGTGACATGTCCGTCTGACGTCCGTATTTTGAGTTGAGTTTGTTCCTGTTGGAAGGGCTTCACAAAACCAGTGGGATTTTCGATCTGCTCTGGTGCAAACTCTGTCAGCAACGCACGGTTTTCTCTTCATGTTGTGCTTGTGAAAACAGGTGAAACGTGTAAACAGAGATTATACAACAGGCATAAACGGTCAAGTCATGCAACTCTCGCAACTTTTTTCTTGGCAGCCATGTTTAAACTAAATTTGGCCCATACTTCTGAATTTTTGTCTTGTATTATTGACTACTTGAACCGCCCAGTTTTGGTTTTTTTTAAATTGGAAAGTCTTGCGTTTTAGCACAAATAGGCTGGCCAACCATTATTGTTATGGCTTTAATCACCAAAGAAACAGTATTAATAGGTATTCCATTGGTCTAATGAGATAGCAAGGGTTAGCAATGGAAATAAACAGTTTATTTCTGCAATTTTCACAGCCTTTTTATATAAACATGTACAACAATTCTGCATCCAGCCATCGTTTGTATTCATACTTAAACAAACGACCTGCAAAGCATCTGGAAACTCTTCCGATTTGAACCTGGGGAAGAGCACATAAATGTTGCGCTCCAGAGGTCCAGCATACGCTCATGTTATGAGCAGTTTGGTGTTGACATTCTGAAGATCCCCATCGTTGCTGACAGTTCTGTCGGTTGCTCCATCTTCTCACAGTGCGCTTTGAAAGAACGGCTATTTTCTGTACCTGAGCATTATCTTTCAACGTACCATCTGAATTGTATCTCTGTTTACACATGTGCTTTTTATTGTAACTTCCTGCAGCAAATCTACGTTATATATATATATATATTTTTTTGCCCCACATCCCATCTCCACTCGTACAATTTCGCTCAGGCAGAACGCAGTGCAAATGCGTGAGCGTTTTGAGTATTACGCCTGCGTGTGTGTGTGTCAGCATGTTTCTGTGTCGGCATGAGTCTGAGTGTGGGCCTCCCATGCATATTCAGCCCCCTCTTGGCTGCCCCCTCCCCTCCTCAAAAAAAAAAATCTCTCCTTGTTTTCCAGTGATGTTGGATGCAGAGAAGGTGGAGGAAGGAAGACGGGTGGTTGGGGGTGTGTGTGCGTGTGTTTGCGTGTGCAGATGGTCCGGTCAGAGAGGAAAAGAGGGGAGAAGGAGCTAGTGTGAGAGGCAGGGGAGTGATTGTGGAGCGGCGGGCTCTTTTTTTTTTTTTTTTGGCAGGGACTGGCCGGTGGGAGGGCCTATTGTGATGCAACGTTGCATAAATAATGCCACGGGGCTTCTAAATGCTGCGTTGCCATGGGGATCTTTGTGGCTGACTGAACAGTAGGTGTGTATGTGCACTTTTTTTTTGTCTTCGTCTTCTTTTTTTTTTGTATGCATGTGGGGTGGTGTGTGTGTGTGGGGGGGTGTGTGTGTGTCTGTGTGCTTCATAGCCCCTGAGCAAGGAGAGAGAAAGAGACACAGAGACTGGGAGGTGGGGGGCCGAAGAGGGGGAGAGGGGGCCGAGCTGCAGTCAGCTCAAGTGACACTTGTGGTCTCTCGGTCTCTTTCTTTCCGCCTCTGTCGCTCGCTGCGTCCCGACGCGGGATAGGCGAGGGTTTGGAGCTCAGAGAAGCAGCAGCAGGATCCTTTGTGAATTTCTGCCTGTTTTTGCATTATGGTCCATGTGAAGGTAGGCTACGTGTCCTTCCACCTTGAATTGATCCGCTCCGTAGGTTTTGCTCTGTGTTTGACTTTTTGTTTTTGGGTTTTTTTTGTTGTTGTTTTGCTTTAATTTAGGAAAAACAAGAGATTGCATATGAGGTCCTGGCTCCTTCTCCCGCAGTAACAGGTGTCTGGCCGTCAGCTCAGCTCTGAAGCAGAGATCAGAGGGGCTTGGAGGGAAAAAAGAGGGAGCAATCCTTTGCATTGTGGCTTTTTTTTTTTTTTTTGAAAAGGATTGTGTTTGAGTTGGTGTCAGTATTTGCTCTCAGCAAAATAAGCTGATTTAACAAAAAAAAAGAGGGGAAAAAACAAACTTCCTTATATAGATGTTGCCCTGAAAGTAGACTTCTTCTTTTTCTTCTTCTTCTTGGGCTTAACTTCAGTCGATTAGGGAGTTTAGATTGATTTGGAAGCGTAAAAAGTCAGATCTCGCAGGGGGAAAGCGTGCTCTGTTTGTTTTTTCTCCTTTTTTCCCTTTCATGCTGTGGTGTTTAAGATGCAAATGAGAGTACCTCTGCTACCAGCGACTGGCTTTTATTCTCGCAGAGGATTGCGAGGATCTTTGGTGATGTCGACATGCAACTGTGCGCCTCTCAGAGGCTTTTCGGTTGCAACAAACACAATTTTAGACGTTCGACGCCAGCAAAATGTTTCAATGACAATAAAACGTCTTTTTCCGCAATTGCACGAACACGTCCTGCTGGTTCCTCCCAGTTTATCGATTGGCAGCTTTTTTTTTTTGTCTTTTCGTTTTATCTATTGCAATCCCTCCCCCCTTTCAAGAGAGCTTGAATACTCACCACCTGACAAAGCGGCGGTCGTGTCATTTTATCTGCACTTCAGAGGCCACGCGGGTGCATTTATGTATCAAATTCTAGCAAGAGTTGTGCCTGCTGGCAGCCTGCACATAAACGAGGGGAATACGCTGCGTAATTACCGTAGAACTCGCAAATTGACTCGTGAAGGTGCGACACGAACGAGTCTTTTAGAATAAAATGGTTTCGTAAAAGAAGGGAACCCTGAAGTTTGCCCGAAGCGTTATTCAGGTTTAGGCTTCACAGCGAAAAACATGGCCTCCTCAAAGCATGTTAAAAAATATATAAAACCAGATGGAATTATTAACTTTTAGTCAATATTCAAGAATTATTGATTTAAAACAAAGCCTATATATAGCACACAGAGCTTCAAATAAAAGGGTTTCTTTATTTAAAAAAAAACAACACTTTTTTTTCTCTGAGTTGCAAAAAATGAAAAGAATGAGGTTCAATATATGAAGAAATGAATGATCCGTATTTTATCAGTGGAAAGCCTTAGCTTCAGGAAAATGGCGGGCTAACAACGCTGTTAGCACTCAACAGAGTAGCAACGCAGCTTCACATAGATGTTCATTGACCTTTGATGACCTCTAGAAACATTTTTTTTATATCTTTAGAATGATAGCAGCACAAACGAAAATTTTTGCTGCACAAACCAGCACAAACGGAGTCGAGTTGATTGACACCCATTTTGTTTGATTTGAAGAAGGCGTGTTCCCTCGTGTTAAAAGTGACAAAAGAAATCTACCGATGAAATTAACTTTTAGTCAGTATTCAAGAATTGTCGATTTAAAAAAAAAAAAAAAGCCCATATGGCTTGCAGAAAATATACTTGTAAGTAAGTTGTTTGCGCTAAAAACTAGAAAAAAAAAATTGTTGGTAAGATTCAGTGCAGTCCATTATCAGCTGAAAGCAGAAACATTACACTAGTAATGCGTTGAGAGCTAATGTCCCTTATATCTTGAGTTGAGGTCAATTCAAGGCTTTTCTAACCACATCTGAGCGTCTTCGTTCATGTTACTTTGTTGCTACGGGGTTCTTTTATTTCATCGAGTGCAACAAAAAAAACCTGAAAAGTGGTGTCTCGTTTAGCTTTGCTCCTGTCGAGGTTGACGTTTCTTTGCAAAGTTAGGTCGAATGGAGGAAGCACGATCATCAATTTTCAACTTTTTCCACTAATTCTCAAGCTTTGTTTCGCTGCGTCCATTTTCCCGTCTCCTCTGCTCCATCGTGTCGCTTCCTCCACGTTTCAACGCGTGACGCTGTTTTCGGGTGTCTCTGGGTGTTAGCAGCTTAGCTTAGCCCATCTCTGAAAGGTTGACATTTTGGTCTGATCTGACACATTTGCTGTGTTTCCTAATAGGATGTCTGATGACTTTTTCTTTTCTCTGTGATTGCGTTCTACTTATTACTCCTTTTTCTGTCCTTTCTAAAACACTCTCCCACTTGAGTTAATGAGAACCTTTCAGATTTATGTTAGAAAATACCTTATAAGATCTAATTTCTTTTTTTTCCTTCCACTTCACAATCATGTACCACTCTGTGTCCAATGTCAAATGAAATCCAAATGAAACGCATTCAAGTTTGTAACGCTAAATAATGAGGAAAAGTTTTAAAGGATTTGCAATTGCATGTATCTTGCCAGAAAGACACATCACACAGAAATTAACAGCTCTTTTGGATGTTATTCCTTGGTTATCATTTTCACTCCCTTCATATTTGAGCACATAAACACATCCCCCTCTTCCTGGTCTTACATTTTTGGACTGTTTACTTTGGCAGATTATCGTAGGTCAGCCTCAGGCCAAACATGAAAAACCCCATCTGGGCTTCATTTTTTTATTATTTTTTTTAATTGTAGGTTGTTTTTGTACGATTTTTTTTTTGCCTGTGGCAAAGTTCAAGCTCTACAAGGGATGATATTAGAGGACAAAGATCTAAACAAAATGTTTGCTGCCGGTCTTTTCTTACTCACTTTTTGACTTTTCACGAGATAATTCGGAGTTTGTAGTTTTATCTCTTTCAATTATGTTGTTTTCCCATCAGCTGAGCACACCTGTTCCCACGACAACTCATCGCTGTCTTCTTTCGGTGATTACATTACATTTGTTTGGTAAACCAACCAGAAAAATTGCCCCCCCAAAAAAAAAAAAAACATTCACCAGAAAGCAGCAGTAGGCCGGAACGGGGAAAAAAAACAAGCAAAAAGAAAAAAAATCTGCTTATTTTCTGCTCAATTTAAAACATCCCCAAGACAATTTGATGTTGCTGCTGTTTGCCTCTTTTCAGCCTTTATTTATTTAGATATTTGGCCCAAATAGATCAAATCTGTTACGTGTAATCAGCGATAAGGATCTTGCAGCCGCAGGCGCAAACACTCTAATTGGATGCCCGTTTGTTTGTGTGCATCAGGTAATTAGTGGTTATTTGTCACACTTTTAATTAAGTGGGGGTGGGGGGAGGGGCGAAGCTGGGGTTCATGCAAAAGCAACCCAATTTTGGAGGAACAATTTGGCTGTTTTTATGTTTACCTTCTAAATTTAACATGTCCTAATGTTGGTATAAAAGCCCCAAATAGTTATTCGACTAGAATTTTTTATTTTCGCAACAGTGCTGAAAGCTTTCCACATATTCAGATTTGGATTTAGTTCTGTACTTTGACTAGACCACTTTTTTCTTTTTTCTTTATGGATTCTTTTTTCTTCTTGCCACTTTCTGATACATTCCAGATTTGCGGATGTGGTTACACTCTCCATTCCTGGTCACTTTCTGGTTAGTGTTTCGTTGCGTTCCTTCCACTGTACATTTACTCACAAATAGCGAATGCGTTTCCTCTGACAACAGCACAGTTTGAGAACGGGTCCCAGAGTGCAGCGGTTCTGAATACAACGTGAGTCAAAGCAGGCTTTCAGGTTGAACGGTTTTTTTTTTTTTACGCATGCGGCACTTAGTTTCAAAGAAGCTAGCACCGACTAGAGGCGTGGCGAGGGCATTACACCTTTTCAGGTAAATGTATGTTAATAGAAAGTATGGGGGTGGGGGGATCAATTTTGTTTGGATTATAGTCATGTAAACAGAGCCTCAGTTTAGAGGTTTTAGGAGTCGTGTTCTTTTCGATTTTGATGCGACATAAAAACAAACATCCTTAGAATCGAATCAAATTCCTGACCAATTCCGTTTTTTTTGTTTAATTGAAATATATGATTGTTTGCTGTTTCTCAGATATGAAATGATCCTCTTTATTCAGATCACATCAGCGTTACTTACACTGCACTGTTTGCTGTGCTGCACCCACTGATCAAGTCATTACATGTGAAGAAAGGACCGACAGCCTGACAGCCTTCTCAATTACTGCAGTGACGTCAGCCAGCCCACAGTACCAAGCAAGAATCCATACAGTGTAATTGTATCGATTATTTTTTTTTTTTCACCTGAATCTGTCACTTAAAGTTACACATTTTCCCTCTTGAAGCCCACCTTCTTCTTCTTCTTCTTCTCCTGTTGTCCCGGCTTTTGTTTTTTTTGTGTGTGTGTGTCTCATGACGTTAGCCAGTGGCGTGTCGGCGGACATGAGGACGTCTTGGCCCGTCTTCCCGCCACAAACTCACTTTCGCGACAATTAAAAACGCGCCGCAGACGGCGAGTTCGAACCGACGAGGTCCGGGACGGCTGTAAATGTGACAGTAAATAAACATAGTGACTGTTTTTGACACTTTTTTTCTCCCTCCCTCTCTCTGTCTGTCTGTCTCCAGGAGCTGCAGTTTGAACGTCTGACCAGGGAGCTGGAAGCCGAGCGACAGATTGTTGCCAGTCAGCTGGAGAGATGCAAACTCGGCTCTGAGACCGGAAGCATGACTAGCATCAGGTGTGTGTTGTGCCGCTGCTCTGACACCTGCCGCGTGTTTACCTGTGTGTGTTTGTCGCAGGTGACTGGCTTTTTCGGTCTCGTCG
Organism: Brachyrhaphis roseni; assembly: GCA_903066815.1. NCBI lineage: Eukaryota > Metazoa > Chordata > Actinopteri > Cyprinodontiformes > Poeciliidae > Brachyrhaphis > Brachyrhaphis roseni. The sequence continues at coordinate 71,191 of CAEFZY010053757.1, read as the reverse complement.
GAGCTGCGCTTCCCGATTTGTGCGCTGGGAATTAACATATCAAAAAACTGTTGTTTTTTTCTCTTTTGAAGTCAGCCGGCGGCGTGTCACATCCTGTTTGTTTTTATTTTTGCTATTTTATTTGCCGTTCCTGTTCTCTTCACAAAATGAACTTGTAAACCACTCATGTTTTCTATTTTACCAGCTTGAGTAAAAAGCTTCAAAAGGGAAATTATTTCAGTTTAAAAAAACCCAGAGTTCATCTTTTTCCCCCTCAATTCTTTAGTAAAAAAGAAAAAAACAAATAAATTCTGTAGGATATTTTTATATGGGATATTTGGTTAAATTTAGAAGATTTCTAAATGGGCTATCGCTAATGTTTGTACTACTCAGCCAACGGACCAGTTTATTTGTCTTTGAAAAAAAATATTGAGAGATTTCTAAGACTTTTTAAAAGAATTATTATGATTTAATTTGATGCGTTTTATGCAGAAAAAAGTCTTTGCAGAACAAATTACTTTAATCATCACATTGTGTTTACCTTAGCTGATCTCGCGCTAACACAACGTGCTGTTATCGTCTCTAAAGTCTTGGCAGTTGTTGTCAGATAAATGAAATATTCTGGACGCCAATGGAAAGCTGAAAACCACAGAGAGCAACTGATTGTTCATTTAGAAAAATGAGCTGTCACAACCTCACAGCCAGATTTCATATTTAGGAAGTGACATAATCATGCAGTAGTTAGTATGCAGAGAAAATGCAGAAAGGGATGTAGTGTAGTCACTTTAAAATATTTCCATGACGGATATGTCGTACATTAAAGTACAAGATTATAACTTGTGTTCTTAATTGTACAAAATTCTGTGTCAAGCCTCTAATTGTTGATTTGATCAGCAGTAGTTTAAAAGGACTCAAACATCTGAGAAAAAAAAAATATTTTAAGATAACAAAGCTCCTTCGTCCTGTGGTGTTTTATCAACCATTAAACACAGAAATTGGGGCTGAGAAAAACAAAAAAGCTGAAAAAAAAAGAAAAATGCTATGCAGCTGTCATAATTGGCAATTTTGTTGTTTTTTTTTGTTTTTTGTTTAGAGCCTTGTTCCTTGTGACTAGGGGAAGAAATTTGTGCGGTAGGAATAAGAGGCTGTCAAACTTTTTCGCTGCTGAATGATCCTGGACCCTTATCGTTCCTCTGAGCCGAACCCAGATCCCCGGCACGCTGGTGCTAACACACTTAGCCTGCCACTCAGGACAGTGTGAAGTGATTACAGCGCCCGGTCTCCGTTCCCGTCTAACCCCTACCACCGTACTCCGACTCACAAATAGATGCGTGCAGCCCCATCATCTTTTGTCTTCTTTCATTCTGCTAAGTGAGCGGGGATCCTGTCCGTCTCCAGCTAATTACGCGGCCGCTTCTATAGGAATTGTAATTTCCATGTTTAGTGAACCAACAAAGAGCAGAAAGATGGTCTAAAATCCGACTCATTCAGCAATCTAATTAGCCGCTGCGTGTATTTAGCTCGTCGGTGTTTTGACAGGGGTTGCATTCAGAGCTTTAATTTAAAACAGCAGCAACACGGGATGAGAGAGAGAGTCCAGAAAGAAACATTTTCTTCTTCTTCTTCTTCATCGCCCAGATGGAGTTAAAGCTTCTGTCTTACTAACTCGATCAGAAACGGGGGAATTGTTTAGCGAACGGCAGACCGTCCTGCGTCTTTGTTTCTTTCTTTTTTGAAGAATGAATGAATTGAACAACAGCAGCTCACAAACTTAAGTCACACCTTTTGAATTTTTTCACATTTTGACCACAAAATTCACCATACTTCTTTTGGATTTTAACCACAAAACAATAGAGAAGGCTATAAAATTTCTGCCGTTAGCAGCCCACCATGTAGGCGACACGGTTAGCGGGTGGAACAGGGTGCAGTTCCTAACCCTAACCAATATGGATACGTTGCGGAAAGCTAAGGCTGCACATAACATGAGCACACTAAAATAGTGGTAGCAAAATCATGCTGGGGGGGGCGTTCTTGAAGTGAAAGGGAAACTGGAAATAGTTGATGGGAGGTTGGATGGCGCTAATGCAGATGCAGAGCAGTCTTGAAAGAAAATCTATTAGAATCACTTGAAGAATTGAAAATGGGGTTAGACCTTCGTTCAGAAATTGTCCCCAAACAGCCAAATCTAAAGTGAAGCATAGACCAGGGGTCTGCAACCTGTGGCCCCGAGCCGAAAGAGGCACTCTAGACCTTCCACTATGTCTCTTAAAAACTTCAAAATTAGAAGGAACCAGTTTATGTTTTTAAATACAGCTATAATAACAAGTTTTTAACCATTTTTAATTTTTTCCCCTGCAACATTTGCAATGAATTTTCACAATGAATGACCTACCACATGTTTTTAGATCTGTTTTCTTTGCCATCGGGCTGGAAATTATGTGGCTTATCAAAAAAAAAAAAAAAAATCCATCCTCTTTTTTGGTCATCTGTATTTTAAATGATCCAAATAGGAATAAAACACTGATTCTTTAAACCTTCTGTGGCAAGTGTCACAGTCAGACAGCAGAGAAGCAGAGGGGTTGACCGTTACACCATCAATTCCCAAAACGACACACACTTTAAAAAAAACTCCTAAAAGCGCACTTGGGGTCAGACTGCACACAATAGAGTAAAAATCTTGTGGGGTCTAAATAACCCCACCTCTTAAGAATGTGGGATGATGTCTGTTTTCCAAAATTCAGGTGACATTTGGCTTATTCGGATGTCTTCTCATCAAATTGGCTCTTCAGGTTGTAAAGGTTGCAGACCTCTGGTCCAGACAGTGGGATTGAATGGCTCAGTCAAAGTGCAGAGCTGCAGAATATTAGGCAAACACTGCAAATCTTGTAGACACAGCACAGAACCTTTGCTGCTCCTATTGGATCAAAACAATGTTTGAGTTTTGTCTGCTTGAGACAATATTTACAAAACATTGACTCAAGCAGACTAAACTCAAACCGGTGCCACACTTTACAGATTTTTAGTTTTTTTTTGTTTGTTTTGTTTTAATCATCACCATATTTTTGGGTCTATCCCCCCTGAAAGGCCCTGATCTTTTTTTTTTTGTCAGGTTGCATCCATCTTTACAACTAGTACAAATGAGATCGTATCATTTTCACTCAAAAGCTCATCTGCTCAAAGTCTCAGTCTCTAAATTGCCAAACATGACCAAATGAATCCCCTCTCTTTCCCCCAAAACTAATTAAGCACTTCGCTACACGGTGAACTGGAGAGTTGATTCCGTCTAAATCCAGTTAATCTGTAATGACATCAGCGTTTGTGGATCTCCTTTGGCTAGCGAGGCGCGTTGGTGTTTGTTTGATAAATTTGTCACTCTTATTGCCTTTTTTTTTTTTCTTCTTCAATGGAGCGATAGCTCCTGTTTCCAAACGCAGACAAAGCACAAGTGCGCGGACCGAGGCACTGTAAATATGATATGACCAACGCTATGAGAAAATACAATAGCCCTTGTGGCATTTCCAAGCGCTTCGGCTATTTTGCGCGATAAAATATAAAGTAATGAAAACGACGGAGGATGGGCTGCTTCCATGCGATCAGCATTGCCTTTGCTTTTTACTTAAATGTTCCTTCAGTGATTTCTTTCTGAATAGACTCACATTGTCTGCTCTCGTTCGCCTGGCCGCATCGGGGGAAAAAATAAAGCATAATAAGCTGACAGAAAACATTGTCTTTCAGGGCAGAGTGTATAGCACGCCACCTCTCACTTACACACCCATAGTGCCCCACTGTAATGCTGCTGACTGAGAGGCGTATTCCACCTCGGTGCGTTGCTAACATTGTGGCTCCTCCTCAAAACCATGCAAGACACGCACACCTGCCATTTAAAGCTTCACATTAAGCCGGTTCCTGTGGTTGAGCTGTTCAGAAGAGTTACTGCGACCAGTTTGTCACATTAGCAACAACAATCTCTCATTCCAGTCACAGTGTTTGGATATTTTTAAGAAAACCAAAAAGCCATACGAAGTTTTTGGGGGATGGGGGAGTTTTGCACTAAATCGTTTGCAATGCTCAAAGTGTTGCAGTTGGAAGTGGCTTGGATGTTAGCTTAAGCTTTGCGCATTCAGACAGATAGTGGTGCCAATTCTTTTAGAAACGGCTCAATCAGATTGGATGGCGAGCGTCTGGGAACATCAAGTATTGACATTGATTCTCATTTGGATTTAGGTTTAGACCTTGGATTATTCTAGGAGTTGATCTTGACCTGAATCCTTTCATTCTGGCTACTGCTGTTTGTTTTTGGCTGTTTTCCTGCTAGAAGGTGAAACTCCATCCCAGTTTCAAGCCTTCTCAATTAGTTTTTCCTCCAGGTTTGCCCAAAACCATGTTTAGCTCCCTCCATCTTCCCAGCCACTCTGACCAGCTTCCCTATAACTCTTCCATAAAGACCAGATTTGTGAAGTCCTCAGCTGATGGTTATCCTCTTTCACTTGCATCTCTGCTAAAATGGCTGCTTCTATGAATGATGCTAACCCTCCCTAGCCTTTTCAGCATGGATGAATTACCAAGCCTTGGAAGGTTTGCAGTGGTGCCTATGCTCTTAAAACTTTTAGTTGATGAATTGAACATCTGTTAGATGTTCAAAGTTTGGAATATGGTTATATAATCGACCTCTGCTTTAAAACGTCTGCAGAATCGTCCGCTGTGTTTGTCGGTCTTAATGCTGCAGTTTGACTCTGGTGTTCTCTATAAAACCTCTGAAGTCTTCACGAAACAGCTAACTTAAACTCCTTTCACCAATGAGGTAATTTTATTTTATTTAAAAAAAAAATTCCTTAAATTTATTCAACACTTTCTGCTGGTCTAACATATGAAACTCCACAACAATACACCAAAATTTGTGGTTGTTGTTTGACAAAATGGGAGAAGTTTGCACTGTAAAAACGATCTGTTGGAATAAGCCGCAGCCTTGACACAGATTCATTCAATGACCCAAGCATCACTTTTGATGCCACAGTGCCAGTCAGTCAGTCAGTCAGTCAGTCAGTGAGTGGGACAGATTTTCACATTACATGACTGGCACTGCTGTCAACATCCAGCCAGTTTTCTTATGTTTTATTGCTTGGTTCTGACAAAAAGCATGTTTTCACGTCATTTTCCGTTGAAGTCTTTTCAAACCACACGCAGTCCTTCAGATCCAGATGCAGGTGTGTGGATTTCTTCCACAGTCAAGTTTTTAGCTTTAGCTTTGAAGCTAAGACCTTTATTTACCTACTTATCTAAAAGTAGGAGGAAATAAAAACAAACACTTCCTGAAATTCGGTCCAACATTTAATAAAAGTCCAGCGAAATACATAACTGCAATTGAAAAGCATTAAAAATGAAATCTTTTGCTTACATTTTTTATTTTTTTTGTTTCAAATAAATAATCAGATTGGTGGATTGGCTCTAGTTCAGCGAGTATTGCGATGCCTCATCATCGTCATTTGAACCGTTTGTCTGCTAATCACGCGGTTGTGCTTGCCTGGGTGGCTGCTGACTGGGTGGAAAGTGTGCGTGTTTGTGCGAGTGTATGAACTGGCCACGAGCACAGCGCCCGGCGAGTCCCACCACGAGTCGTCTGGCGGTAAAATATGACCCGTCTAGCCGCCCCAGCGAGGACCTATTACCCAGAAGCTGTCAGACCCGTCGGCTGCCAGCTCCGACTCACAGATCTGTGAATCTCTCCGCAGCTTTGCTAAGCGCTCCAGCACTTGCTTGTGTCAGAGAACGGCTCTAACAGGACCTTAAGGTTCGACTCTCGTGTGTTAAATTGTCCCATTTAGTTCTCAAACAAATCACCAATATTGACATAAACGTTTAAAAATACTATAAATGGGGACGTGGAAGAGTTAAAATCTTAATAATCTTTAGGAAACGTTCCTCTTCTTGCTTCATCTGGTAGTAGATAATTGTGATTAACATCTAACTCCTTACCTGTTTTTGTACATTTTAATATTTCTGTCTAAAAATCTATTGAAGAAGAGATATTATGTTTAGTGGCATTTTACAGTACAATCAAGTTACTATGTCACTTTCAGCAGTTATTAAAAATACTGTATATATCAAACATGACTCAAAAGAAATTTCACTTGGAATTTCACGCTTTAAAATTGGTTAAGCCCAAAATGAGTCATTATTCCAAAATGAGTCATACCAGATTTAGGGTTAAAGTCATATTTCAATCTTATCAGCATGTTTCTTTTTTTTTTTTGACTGGGAGCAATATTAATATTTCGCAGCAGCCCAGCCAGAGTCTTGACTTGAATCTGATAGGAAATCTGAGTGATGCTAACTACCATCTTTATTATACGGCTTCTATTTATTTTGACCTTGAATTCATGTCAACTTTCAGAAGAAATGGTTGACATTCTGCCATTTCTATTTATTTAAGAAAAAAAAAAATCAGAAATCAAATTACGGCTTAAACAACCTGACATTTTTAAACCACATCGTAGAGCTCTAATTACCAAAGGAAGGAATAAAACAGACAAAATGTCGCCTCTTGAGGAGCAATTTATCCTACAGGCCATCTCGTTTGACACTCGTCATACAACTCGGTGCTTTTTATCGCGTAAAACATGACGAGGTAAAACTTTTGCTTTTGTATCCGTGAAACTAAAACGTCTGTTGTTTCTGTGCGAATTAACAAGAGGCAGACTTTCACATTTGAGATGCTCGCTGATGCAACAAAAGAAGGAAGACAACGGGGAAGTCAGGATGAGAAGAGAGAAAAAGATTGAAAGGGGGAAACGAGACAAGCTGGGAGTGTCGGTGGGGGTCCAGTCTCCTGTTATGAGCCCCCCTTAACCTGCTGCTATGCTAACACTCACAAACATGTGCTAATTTAGCACGAGTCACTTGGAGCCCAGTCGCTCTTAATGAGACTAATATCCTCCACAGTCACAGACAGACCCCATCTGACACACTCGGCTGTGAAGGGGTGTACGTGTGTGTGTGTTTCTTGTGCTAACCGGCTCCTGGTGTTCACAGTCATTTGTGACTGTATTATTGATCTGTCAGCAGAACAGAGACAGGACTGTCACAGCTAAGCTCTAAAAAAAAAAAAAAAAGCCTTCTTAGTCTCTACACACACATGAACCGAAGAAGATTGCATTTAGTGCAATCTTCATCATAAATGCACATAAATTCTGCCAAACGTAGTTCTGTATTTACGGTGACTTGAAAGAAGCCTCGTCTGCAATACGCCAGCTTAAATACAAGATTTAGGTTTGTTTGTTTGGAATATGCATTATTTATTTATTCGTTTATATTAAGAGGTTTTTTTTTACCTTATTCACTGATCTTTTTTTCCAGGCCAACGTTTAGAAATTCTCTTTTTGCTGTCACTGCACCTGTTTCCAGCTTTTCTAGAATAATTTAAGCAAGAAGTGTTTTTACATCTTTTTGATGTTTTCCGTTAGATTTATCAGAACTTGCGAACAACCTTTTCTGTGGTATTTACAGCCCCACTATGTTTCAGTCCAATCTGTGCTATATTTAGCGCTGGCAGTTTGACCATTTTAACAAAGTTGCTTTGCCGGAAACTATACTGACTCAGAGACGGAGCGTGAAAGCGCATGAACGGCAGCCGGCGTGCAGCGGGCCGCGTCCGAGGCCAGCAACATTCATCTGACATCTATCCAGCCAGAGAGAAGACGGTCAGAGCTTCAGCTTGTCCGTCTGACGAGAAAGTGTGGAAACACAAAGAAATAGTCTGGATAAGAACCAAACATAAACGAGCTGCAACAGAAACAGGCAACGGATGGAAAAGTCAAACATTTAATTACTGGAATGAGACCAGATTAAAATATATATATATATATATATATATATATATATTTCCAAAGCCCTGCATGATAGAAGCGCTCCAAATTGTTTATTAAAAAATACGCAAGCTGGGAAAATATGATTTGCAAGGAATCAAGAAGATACTGTGTATGATGTTTGGAAAAGTATGAGATTTGATTTTAGTGTTTTGCGTGTTTGGAAAAATATAGAAAAAGGCAAAATGAGGAAGGAAAATTCCTAATAATTTATTATTTTTTCTCTTTGGTTATCCATTCATCTGATTAAGAAATGGCCAAAAAGAAAGAGTCTAGTACAACTCTAAAATTGACATGAGAAACGTTTGATGTTTGTGTGTGCGCGCGTGTGGGGGTGTGTGTGGGTGTGTGTGTGTGTGAATGTGATAAATACACAAGAACTAAACTGCTTCATGACTACTCATCATTAGAAAGTGACCGAAACTTAATAAATAATAATAAATTAGTTTGCGTCAAACAGCATATTTTGAAACGGGCAAAAACACATTATTACCCTCTACTTTTTATTGGAAACAAGGGAATGGGTAACAATTTGTGATATAATTCCATCCAAAAGTTTGTCCAGGTCGGACCTACTTCATCAGAAAAACATCGCTTCATCACACCAGTGACCAACAATGAGCATTTAGAGCTATTAGCATCTGTCCAAGTACCCAAATACATTACTGATATGCAAAAAGGTGAATGTGTGACACAATATAAGAAACATATTACCTTTCCAAAAAAAGAAAAAACAAATGTGTCCAAGGTGCCACAGTGGAAAATGGCACGGAACAGTTCAGCACAACAAGAACTGTCTCTGAATCCACTGTGGGTTAAGTTCACAACATAACATGTAAAACCTTTGCAGTGCTCAGTGTATTTTATTTGTATAAGACTCATAAATCAGAAGTCCTGCTACGAGAAAAAAAAAAAAAAAGGTCAGATGTTGCTCTTCGAATGGAGCGATGAGTTATGATAGAGTTTCTGGAAGAGGAGGTTCTTCACCGCCGTAGCATCGTCGTCACTCATGGCGTTCTTCTTCTCTTTTGTTTTGGAAGAGCAGCAGATGAGAGCATGTCAGAATGCGTTCTGTGAACAAAGCTGACACGCTCATCCCATTATAAGACAAATCTTCAGTTCGTGCAGAGAGAAAGGCTCTGCTGTCTCTTTAATAAGTGGCTTCTGAACAGCTATCCCAAAGGGGCGATTTTTTTTATTGTTTTTGTCTATTGACAGTTGTACTTATTTATAGCTTAAGTCAGGCTCTGTATTTCGAACACAGATCACTGGAAGATCTCGTTCACATCCCAGAAGGGTAAAAAAAAAAAAAGACTTGATAGTTGGTCTAGATATGTATAATTTCTTCTGGTAGATTCTTTCTCAGATGTTCTCTTACCAATGTGACGCAGCTGTTTTCCAGCCAAACCTCAGTGATATTTTCTTCACCGAAACATCCAGTGTCTTTTTCACATTTTGTTAGTTTTGCAGCCATCACTTTCTATCTGTTTTACTGGGATTTTATGAGATACGCCAGCAGAAAGTTGCACGTAACTTTGAAGTAAAAGGAAAAAGATACTTGTTTTTTTTATAGTAAATATTACGACTTTTTAGGCTCTTTTTTGTTGCAGTTTCAGCTGCAGGTTTTTTGTTGTGTCTCTACAAACTTTGCACATCTACAAACTGAAAAATAGTGTTCATTCTTATTTTCATACTGGATGAAGTGCCTGGGAACATGATTTTTTTTTAAAGTTTTGTCATCATTTCTCACTTGGACTTAAGTTTGCACTTTGACTAGGCCGTTCTGACACATGGAAACGGTTTGATCTGAACCATTTTAATGCGTCACTGTGCTGCTGAAATATTTGACATATTTTAGGGGCACTAGAGTTCAGTGTGCTAAATAAAAACGCACACACTATGCTTTCCAGTTTTTCATGCGCTCCTTTATGTTGGTCTACATTAAAAAATGTGATGTACTATATTTTACGTCCAGTTCAGTCATTATTTATTTGATTAGAATTTTATATTTTTATGTGTTTGTATTTTTGGAAACTACTTTCCTCACAGTGAGTTTTGCTTGAACTCGATTGCATGAAGGAATCCTTGCACCATCATTTCTGGGCGGATCACTGAGGAGTTCTGGAAATACTGGCTGATCTCACACTGAGAACCAACATGGCTCTCTCCTCGCCTCTCATTTAACTCCTGGCCCCAAGTCAAAATGGCTGCCTTCCACGCTGGCAGACTAGGTAGTCAGTTTGACCAATTTAGTGGGTCGTGGGAGACTTCAGCTTCTCCCTCTCTCTCTCTCTACCTCCTCCTTTTCTCCCCCCAGCCATTTGTTTGGGGCATGTGGACGGCCTAGCAGAAATGGCGAGCTGCGCCTCATCCTGCTGCGCTTTAATCACTTGCTTCAAAGGGTCTCGTGTTTCTCTCCCTCCTCCCCGGGTGTGTGTGGGGGGGCGGAGGGAGAAGTGAAGCTCCACTCCTCCTCACCTCAGTGGCCGTGCATCAGAAGCAGGCGAGATGGATATCTCCCGTCACCTTCACTGTCCTGCCTCTGTCCTAATCTGCCGCTGCAGTGCTGGAATGCAGCATTATTTTATTACCTTGCGCCTAAATGGGGGCGTAATTTGTTTCTTTCCCGCTTCTCCTGTGTCTCGATAGAAATGCGTCTGCGTGCGCTGCGAAAACACAAAATCTCCCCGAGTATTTTTGGTATAGTTTATAGTGCGAAATATTTTAGTACATTTGAAATGAAACAAAAACCTGCATTTTCAGCAAGATATAAGAAGTTGTTTTAAGTCAATAATTCCTTAATATTGATGAAAAAGTACTGGTTCAATTGGAAGATTATTTCACTTATAACAAGACATTTTTCCCATACTGTAAATGAAATAATCTGCCATGAGAACAAATACTTTTTAAAAGGATAATCAAAGCATTCTGTCATGATTAGTGCAAATTGGCACAAAGTTGCAAACAAGAAGCCTCCTAATAATCAGGAGCTTGTAATTTGTAGAGGACAAACTGCTTGATTTGCATGAGTGCAGTACAATCCATGTTTTTATTCACATTTTAAAAAAAGGTGCAACTTTAAAGATGTTTGTTTTTTTCTGGTGTTTCCTAACATTCTCATCTTGATGGTCCCATTTACACTAATTTTAAATTTCATAGCTATTTATGTGACTGTAAATATGGGCAATATTTCACTTATTTTAAAGAAATTTCTAGGGAATCTCGTTATTTGTGGCACCAGTGATGAAACGTTCGTGTTACTGGGTTATTTTCCAGCCCTGAAAAGAAGCAGTATAATTAAAGGTTAGGTTTTCTTTTTAGATTTTGCTTCTTTCCTTAAGTTCAGAGACTGTTATTATAAATCAGAAGCCATAAGCAGGAGCCCTCGGCTTTAATTCCAGTCTCAGTTCGTCTTTAGCTCTTAAATCCAGTGCATAACTCAAGGCCACGCTAGAAGGTCATGCTCCAGCCCACCTTGAGTTGAACAATTTCATCCTGTCCGATTATGTCATTCTGCCATGCATTACGCCCGGCTACTCTGACTCATTCTGCTCAGCCGTCTCTGGAGGCTTTTGACATTTTCGACCTGTTCATTTCTGCCCTCTCTTGAGATATGAGATGCGGCCGAGTTAGATAGCACCTGTACAAAGCGGCAACGTTTAGCCATTGTTCCCGCATAAAGCGTAATTAGGCGAATTAATCTGAGTGGCTAAGATAAAGCGCGTGGCTACAGCGCCGCACTGGGATCGGACATCTTTCTGCTCAGAAGGTAATTAGAGGTCCACAATAGGCAGTCTGGACCGCGCCGGCCGTCCCGGCTGAACGCCCGATACCCAGCTTTGGTCGCCTCTTTCGGCAACGGGAATTTCATCGGTGGAGATAAACTCAGCTTATATCTCCCTCTGCAGGATGATGAGTCTGTCTTTATTTGCAACGTTGCTTCTTCCATGCGACGCCGAGCAGCCTGAGAACGACCTCTGTGACGACGTTCGACCTCAACAAGCCGTCTCTCTCTACCTTTCTAGTGACGCAGCTGAGCCTTAACGTGGCAGCGGTTGACATTTCTATGAAACTATGTCAAAAGACTGATGTAAAGCGTTCCTGACATTGTTGGAAAATGTCTTTCAAACTCGGCTCTAAGTAGAAGTTAAAAATTTGGGCTCGGAGTGTTAGAAGTTTAATGACGATTTAAGAAGCACTTATTGCAAAACGGACGGGCAATTCTTAAGTTCTGCTTTTATGACTGGACCCTACAATCTAGAACTGAATTAAACTGAATTGAGTCCAAAATAATTGGCTGAGGTTGGAGCTGGATTTAGTTCAAGAAATGTCTCCATCTTCTTATTATTTCTTTTTCTTTCACCAGGTAATAATAAATCTGTAGTTAATCCTGAGCACTTATTCACATAGTTTACTTTTCTAAAGAAAAAAAGTTAAGTTTCTCAAATTCCCACAACTCAGACACAATCTAGTTGATGAGTTTATTAACTTACAGCCATCAGGAAAAATGTCTAATCCTCCCCAAGCTGGACCTTATTATATAATCAACAATGTCTGAGTAACTTCATATTTCTCTAGGAAAATGAAACATGCACAGGAGAAAAACTGCAGTCTTTCCATTTCTGAAGCTGTTTGATTCAGTTGTTATTTTGCCGATTATATTATCAGATCGATGGAGCCACCCAGGCTGTCTGACCTCCAGCTACACATCAGACAGGTTCTGAGTTCATCGAACAGAAAAAAAAAAAAGACACAATTTGGAGAAGACATTTTTTTTTAGGATTACAAGAGGACACCAGAGTACCAATGCATGCACAGGATGAACATTTAGGAAGGTTCTGGTCATGGTTCAAAACTTTAATCCATACAGTCTAGAAAAACTCTGCTAAAACAAATTGGAGTAAATAGTAACTGATCAGAAACCGATTCTTCGTCTTTCACGTCTTTTTGTCTTCACTGCATCGTATAATTGAGGTAGAAGATTGAGGCCCCATTTTAGTTGCTTTCAATCGTGATACCTTGTGATGTTATTGAACAGATTCCCTATTGAATTCAGAGTGAGCCCCTGATTAGCACCAGGCTATGTCACCTGTATCAGTTAGCATTGCATTTAATAGGTGCAGTAATATTGTAAATGTACTGCCTCAGAAGGAGTGTAAGATTAAAAGAAGCTAAATAAAAACAATATCTGCATTAAGTTGTCTCTTGAAATCCCCAAACATCTCACCCCGCATTGTTTAAAGACAAAGATGGCTTCTAAACTGGAATGTGTTTGCAATTAAAGAGTAGCTGGTCCTCTCTTGGATAGCAAGAGCAAAGGAGTTTAGTAAAGTAAAGCTGGTAGTACTGCTTGGAGGGGGAATCGTTGGTCTCTGAAGTGACTCCAGTTTGTTATGCTTGCTCTTTAGTGTTGTGTTATAGGACAGTTTTCCCAGGGTTTATAGGAGACACACTGTCAATTTCATTGCCGGGGATAAAAAGGACCAAAAAAAATAAATAAATAAAAAGTTGTGACATTTACACACTGCTTGCTGCAGCAAACTGGCCTTGTAAGTCCAAAGTGTGTAAGACCTGCACAGAGTGGATCTAACACCAGCTTCTTCTCCTCTAAAGGTCACACATTTGGGATCATATCCTGTTCAGGCTTCACCCGCTGGCTTGCAACAACAACAAGAAGCTGCAGCTATTACCTTAGCAACACAAATACACCGAGGAGGAATTTAATGTAGCAGAATCCAGGCTGTTATCAGATACTTGGCAGTCATATTCAGCTTTCTTATGAACGGTATTGGCTTATCTCTGCTTTTGTAAATGTAATATCGCATAATAGCCTGCACCATGGAAATGTACCAGCAGAAATGCCGCCTGCTGAATAATGGGTAGCGTCAGGTTTGGTCATTTGGAGGTAAATAATGCTGGGACACACCATGAAGGTGACTACGTTTGAATAAAGCTGTGCAGCATTATAATAATGTAATTCCTGCCAGGATATGTTACAGTAAAGATAAATGATTTCCCCACAGTTATTGGTATCCTCACAACTTATTAACATCTTACGCTGACTGAAAAAGTATTTGATTAAATACAATTGTCAAATATGCAGCTGCATGCTTTTGGGCAGATTTGTTAGCAACCCTAAGGAGGCCACTAATGCTTGCATTATAGTGTTTAATCCTAATTAGTCTCAAAGTTGCCTTCAAACTTTTCACCAGCCATTTCTGTTCCTGAGAAAGTGTTAGCAGTGCATCGCTCCGAAATCGCTCTTTAATCGAGATTAGGAATTATCTCCAGTTAGATGAATTAACTGGAGCAGTTACAAATAAGGTTAACAAACATGCTTCAGAAAGAAAACATACAAGGAAAAACACAATCTGCAAGACATTCACTCGCAGGGTCAAGGTGGATGTTAACGATAATTCAGTAATTGGAAGCGTGGCCAATCCGGACAGAACGGCTTCGTTCACTTTGCCAAAACTGCAGGCGGACTTCGCTTCTAAAGCGTAAATCTACATCATCATTCACAACTTCTTCTTTTGTTTGAAGCTGTGAACAGAACTTCAAACAGTTCTGTTTGAAATGCTGCCAGAGGAATCCATCTAAATGAGAGAAAGCCCAGATGGAGAACTGAAGGGAGATTCGAATTGAGAGGAATTGCATAGGAACGCAATGAGCAAGCTAAGTATGATAAGGTCTTATATACAAATTTAGATAAATGTGTCAGTGAAATCCTACAAGATCCATCTCCAAACAGTTGCCAACCTTATTTGAAAGTATGAGGTTCTTTGGACAGTAAATATTTCAGACAGGACAAACTCCTGCCTGAGATCTGTGGGCTGTTAGCGATCAGTAGCTTCTGGCGGATAGTTAATGTAGCAAGGAGCAGAAAGCTGAGGTTGTTGTTCTTCCCTACATCCAGCCAGAGTTTGTGCAGCATGTTCTGGTACCAGTGACAGAATAAAGTAACCCGGTTCTGATCACATGAACATAATCAATTCTGTGCACATCGCAGTGACGCGCAGTGGCAGGTTCATGGATTTGAGATATGGAGCGATTGAAAAAACAGAGCAAAAGTGAGAAAAATTAGAACGAAACAGAGACTCTTCTGACTTTAAATGAATAACGACATTTATTATGGTGCGTCAGATCCGCTGTGTTTAACCTTTGAGTGATGTTTAATTTCATATTCAAAATATTTAAAGGTAGCTTGAATATTAATATTTATATTAAATTCCTCCTTAAGACAATTGAGCAGGACGTTTTTAAAGAGGGCTAAAAGGGGGCCAGTGATGATCTTGGGGTGTTGCACCAAAATAATGTTTAAAGTACACTGTGAAATATGCAAATGTCACCACAATACCCTCAAATAGGTACTAATCTGAGCAACACCAGTAAATTGTCGTACATGCTTCAAAAATATCCACTAGTATTAAAAGTGATCTGTGACACAAACTTTTTTTTTTGCAAACAGCTAAATTGCAGTTTGGAGTCCACACTTTAGCTGCTACAGCTCGTATAAACCTTTTAGCCAATAGCAAAACGGGGGCTTTGAGCAAAAAATCTTTAAGCTGAGATATGATATTCTATAACTTTATCAATCCCCCACAGGTGAAATTACAGTTGACACAGCAGACATTTACAGGTTGCGTGAGTGACTTATTAGCTGTTAAATATCTCACTGTCTTCGTCGAACACAAGTTGTGTTCGGCGCATGTTGGGAAAACAACATGTGGCTGATTTGTAAAGGCAGAGAGGTTCTGGTAAAGTCCGGAGAAGGAGACGTATACACGGCCTCTCAGCTGTTGATTGTATTAAGGAGAGGTGCTGAGCCAGTTCAGGCTTTCATTGCCTTTATAACATTATTATCCCGACTCCATTGTGCTAATCTGCTTCAGCTGCAGCCAGACCAGACGTTGTTGTTCTTTAAAAAAAAGCCCATTTTGCTCACATCGGACCGTTTTTGTACCGATTATCCTATCTTCAGTCCGTTGATTCCTCCCTCCTTGGCCCGTGTCAATCTGAAGCGAGACTTCCCTACCGCAGCCTGACAACTGACCTCATTTTCAATGTTAGCATAACTGTGTTTTCTGGCAGCAGAAGCAGACATCGCTGCCAATATCCATCATTATGTATAAAGCCGGGGTAATTGATGGCCAAAGGAAGTGAGAAAAATGAATGTCGATGAGGTTTTCGGGACATAAAAAAAAGAGGACTAGCTTTGAGCTTTTCGTCTTTTAACATCGACACATTTTTTTTTGCCTTCATGTTAATTCAGACTTATTTGCATCCTTCGAAGATGCTTTAAAAGTGCAGCATCAGTAGCCGTGACGGCGTGAATCAAAGAGGCAAGAGACAGAGCCGACTACAAATATTGCTACTGACAGCCGGCGATTTGTGCCAAATTAACATCACGCAAAAATGATTTACATATTTAGTTCACTGTAGAAGTTTCTCAGTTTCTCCGAGTGTTTGCATGTTATTTCGACACAGCCTCTGCAAGACGACCCCTATTAAATTAGCAGACCATGCTTTAGCTTTAGCTTGTGAATCTGTTGACTCAACCTGAGCCAACGTTTGATGCCTCCCCACGGCCAGAGCGGGCCTCTCGTCCCCTTTTCAGGGTGACTCCGTTATCTCTCACCCTCTTTCTACAAGAGGGTCGGCCCTCGTGGTCAGCGCAGATAACAGATAATATGGAAGGCATTGAAATAGATGGATTATACGGACGGGGGTTGGGGTTGTGTTTATTGGGTGGATAAAATGACAGGATTTTCATCGCTATCTCTGGCATTCGCTCTTTTAAGCCCCTCTCGTCGGATTCAGCAGAGCTCTCGTCTCTTTTGTTCTCTCTGGCCATCATATTCAGCCTCTCTGCAGTTTACTTCTTTTTCTATTATATCATATTACCCTCCTCCCTCCGCCCTCCTGTCATTCTCTACCTTTATGTGCCTCTTGTTCTGTTTGTGTCTGTATCATATTTCTCCCCTCCGTCTCTCGCCTCTCGTTCCCTGACCCCTCTCCTGTTTTTGTCGCCCTTCAGTGGAGCAGGCCGGAGTGCAGTGGTTCAATTTGTAGTGTTACCTATGGAATAAGAACGGCACCAAAAAAATTTATAAAAATGTGTCCTTTTTCGTGGAGCTGAAAATATCAGGTCAGAGTGTACGACTAGGAGTTTATCATTATTTGGAATGGCTCTTTCACACGTTCAATTATTCTACTGAAAATATCAAGCGGGGCTTTTAACTGGGAATAGTAACCGTGCACAGGGGCAGTAATGGAGACTCTTTTTTTTTTTTACCTTTCTCGTATGCTTGATTGGAGTCTCATTTCCTTCTTGACGTCAACGCGTCCTCTTTCTCCGGAGGTGGCACAGTCTAGTGGAGCCATTTTGTAGAAAGGTGGCATTTAGGTGGGGCTTTTACGTGCTTTTCCAAATTTTGTGAGCTGCAACCATTTGGGTAAAGATTTGATTCTGGCCAAAATTGGAATCCACAAATATAGACACGTGCTTTTCTTGCTTCTGAAAGGCATTTGTAGAAGTATTTGCAGGATTTTTTTTTCTAATTTTGTCATATTTATACATTAGATTCACCAACCACTGATTTAGGTTCATACATACTGAACAGGGGGTTTGATTGTAATGCGTGTTTACATGATGGCCTCATGTGGCTCCTTTAGTTTTGTCATCCTGACAACAATGATTGGAATCTCCTGTTCTACCACATTCCTAAAGGCTAGTTCACTCTGAAAGGTTTTTATGCCAATTTTTCTCCCTTTTTTCTCCTTCTGACAATCTTAAGAACCTCCAGATTGTCGGGATGACTCTTAAGATAATATTAAGTAATATTCCTGCAATGTGTGGTGAGTTAAGAGTGACCTGGTTCACTTGGAAGGACGTCTGGGTCACGCCAATCTAAAATCAAAATCGGGGATATTCAACATGTTGGATTGTCTTGGCCCTATATTGCAACATGTGTGTGTGTGGGGGTGTGTGTGTGTGTGTGTGCCCCAATGACAAAAGAGGATGCAGCTTGTTGAATGTGACAGGTAGCCAATCAGGAAGCACGGTGACGTTTCAAACTGCTAAACAAAAAAAAGAAAAGAAAAATTGAACAACTCTCCATAGTGTTTCAAGTTAGCAGCCTTTTCTTTCTGGATTATTGCTTAAAAATACTCCACAACCTATCGCTGTTGCGTCTAAGTCAGCGGCCGTGTTTGTTTGCTCTTAACTCACGTTTGACCTCGCGAGGTTTTCCAGGACTTCCTGTCTGGCGTCTTAATGGTCATGAATGAAATCGGTTCATGTGTGGTGTTTTGCTCCTAGACAACACACACTTTACAACCAAACCTGTTATACATTGGATATTTTATTGCCGTGTGTGGTCTCGTAAGGTTTTACAAGTCTGCAATTTTAAAACCTTGCTGCGTGAACCTGGCAGAAACTCTATGTGGTTCCATAAGACGCGTTCCTCCAGTGGTCATCTGACAGGAGGCGGTTAAAACCCTGGACAGTCTGTCTGTTCATCATCACAGATTTGAACCCTGGAGCTTCTCACTACAGTTCAACAAATCTGAATCAAAACTTTCATTTTGTTTTCCTGATTCTGTTGAAGCACATGCAACAAACTGCTTGTCCTCTCCACATATTTTGCCGGAGCACTGTGGCTTTGAATAGTGACAGACAGGAACAGTTAATTACCTCATCCTAATTTACTTATCAGTTCTTAGGAAATGAGGACAGAGCTTCTCTTAGTATGACTTTCACACTCGAGGGAAGGTTTGTCCAATGTTATCATCCCATTTTAACAAGGTCAGTTGCTTCAGCTCTGGGAGAAAAAAAAAAAGAAAAAAACAGCTGGAGGCATTTGGAGGATAATCCAGTATTGTTGCCAAGCAGTTTAACAGCATGCTGTCCCTTTTTTTTTTTTTTCCGCTTCAGATTATGGTGCCGTTTGTTACGCAATATGTCAGTGTTTTTAGTAAGGGCCGCAACAAATTCATGTCATTCTCGTCTTTTCTGTTTTCTTTCTGCATGTGCGCGCCCTCCCTCCACCCACTTCCCCTTTCACACACAAACAGAGGCACGCTCACACACTCTGCCCCCAAAACTGCATTACATCATTAGCAGTGATGAGGTGCTGTGGCGTGGAGTGACCTGCGGCACGAGAACTGATCACGTTGTCAATTAGTCCTCTGTTGTTCCGCTAATGACTCCGTCAGGCTCTAGTGATGCTCCAAAAAGATTCACAGGTGTTGGGAGGAGAGCGAGAAAAAAAAAAAAGGAAAAAGAAAACTGACTCTGCGTCTGGGGCCAGTAGGTCAGTGAGTCGTTTCAATTCGGTGAGGACTGATTAGGTTTAGGGTCGAGCTGGTGGGTGGTGAGGCAGGTTGACTTGCTAGATGATTTCCAGAGGGTGTAGAGTTTTTCCCCATCTCCCTCAGTGGGACGTCCCACATGTTCCCTCTGTTTGAACTCACAAAGCAGAATTTTAATTCCAAGACCTGAAGCTTCTCGGTGACCCATTTACTCAGATCTGGGTCCATTGTGACACCATGCCATGAAGAGGTGTGTTACTGCATACTCTGGTATGAATTCCATTTTCAAGTGTGTCTGTGTTTTTCCTTTGAATTATTTTGTTCAAACCTAAAGGTACGGGTCTCTACAAAATACTTTCTTCACATGTTAATATGATTTGTGTACATTTTTTCTAAATAAAGTAGTTTGGGAGCCAATTGAAACAAAATCTTCTCCGAGGCAGTGCGGAGAAATTGCAATGCCAAAAATAAAACAAAATTTGGTAACACTTTATTTGAAGGGACTTGCATAAGACTGACATTACACTTAATGATTTAACACCTGAAGGAGTGAAGGAGTCTTTATGAATGTTTACAACTGTTGTCATGAAGTGTCATTCGGCAAATGATGACACTTTTAACGCAAAGTTGCATTAAAAGTCCATTAAAAGTGTCAACTTCACATTATTAGGTCAATAATAACAGTTTTAATACAAAGTTCTATAATAATTTGCATAAAAAGTCAATTAAAAGTAACTTTGCATTAAAAAGAAAAGTTTCCTTTCAAAATTTCACGAAGGAATCTGAAACTAAAGTTCAGATTTTACCACGCTAGTATCGATCCAATACTGATATCGACTTGGTATTGATATTATCGATATCCTGGATCGATCCGTTCAAGTGTCTCGCACAAAAGTGTTTACATCTCTTGAGCTTTTCAACATAAGTAATTAATAACTGCATTGTGTAAGGGAACCATGCCAACACGGTTTTAAAAAATGTTTCTATATAAGGAAATTTGAAAAGTATTTTATGCATTTGTGTTAAGATCCACTCTGATACCCCTAAATAAAATGCAGATGATCACCTTTACCTCATTGTAATCATGCTCTCCATCAATCTGGTCTTTATGGAAGTGTGGCAATAAACAAACCCAACATTGCTGATAGAATTTGGGGTCAGTTTTGAGTCCTGATTTCTACATACGCTCTCCATCCGATCTGACTTAACCTGATCTGTGCTTTTCAAAAGACGAAAGAGCAAAAATCTTAGTTTCTTGATGTTGCAAAGCCAGAAGAGATCATGTATCTGTAGCAAGAGGTTCTTTGACAAATTGTTGCCTTTGGAGCTAAATACCAAAGTGGGACAGACTCTTTTAGACTCTCATTGGTAAAAAATTGTAATATCTATGCATTCACTTCACAATTATGAACTTTTTTGTGCTGTTGTATCACATTAGGTCCCTATAGAGGACACTCAAGCTTGTGAAAATGCAGAAGCTGAGCTGGTCAGACCAAATAATAAATAGAAGGAAATGGTGTTTTTTTTTTTTTTACCTGGAAATTCAACTTTTACTCCAGATTGAAACCACCTGTAACTAATGTGATGTATTGTGTGTTCTTCATGTCTCCCTTTTCCAAAGAAACCTTGTTAGATTTTCCCCTCCTGTTCTCTCCCCTCCCCTTAAGCAGTTTATCTTTCCCTCTGTGTGTGAACAGATTCTTCCTATTTATCCTTTTTTCCCTGACAGTAATCCGACATCCTCTGGGCTGTTTTTGTTCCCCACCTTCAGCCTCCTCTCTACACGCAACTACTTGATGTTAACAACATTTGGCCTCCTTCCTCACAGTTTGCAGCGAGGTGTCCGCGCGAGCGCTCATGTTGCATTCGGTCGTAGCTCGGTCTCCCACCGGCTGCTGGGAAACAACAGGCGCTCACCGCCACCGAGGCAACGTTTTGACACCAGCAAACAGACGGGACCGGCCTGTCCTTCGCTGAGAAAACCACCTCTCTCGCAGAGTTAGCGTAGCTGCCGCGCAGAAAGCAGACTGGCGATAATAATCCTGCTTCCAGCCGGTTCTGTTTGTCTGCTGTAAACACGCTCCCGTCCTAAAAGACATTAGGGTTCGGCCGTTTCTGTAACGCGCCGTGCGTCCGCCTCACAGCTTGTGCACGCACGCGCCTGTTTGTACACATGTTGGGGCGCGTCTCTGGTTATAACAATGCCTGATGAATGAGGGGCCGCCATGCGGGCTGAGGGCTCCATTAACACATGATGCTCGGCCACTCGCCGCAATCCGTCACACTCTGCATACACGCAGCGGAGGCAATCAGTGGGGTGATTTAACGGCATCTGGTCTCTGGTTGCAGTTGTGAAATTTGTTGCTTGCGAAGGTGTTGTTAAACCCTAGTCACAGGGAAAGATTTAGGGGGAATGGGTTAGAGGTGGCTAAAAAAAATGTAAATAGAATTTCAATTTTACCAGTTTTCCAAAAGTCTCTGTGACCTTTTTGTCAAAATCACGAGGAAATCTTTGCTCAATTGTAGAAAATTTCCTTCCCATCTCAAGACACGGCCCCTCTTAAAGGGTTCTTACCGACACATATTGACTACCATATCTGGCATTCCCCATAACGTAGACCTAAAGAGTTTTTTTTTTTCACACTCATACTTTCCATGTGCCAACCATCCCCTTATTGTCCAAGAATCCGCGCATTTCCTTACTTCACCAGCCCAGCGCAAAACTTTTTGTCTCAGAAGCATTTTCTCAGTTCTCAGTCTGATGAGACTCTACAACCCTTCATCATTAAACCAGCTCCAGTGCTAAAGAGGCGCCTTTTTTATGTGTTTTCACCACTAGAAGCTTTGATGCTAAAAAAACCCCTGCACTTGTCAGTAGGTATGGTCTGGCTCGTGGAGACCAGTGACCCGTGAAATCATTGTGGACAGGACAGTTTCCTTTTAAATAGCTTTTTAAAATGTCACCAGTACTGAAAATAGCTAGCTTTTTGAGTCTTGACTCAGTTACAACTTCCACACTGATGACACTGAAGATTGTTGTTGTAGATCTGATACCTCCCTCATTGGTAAACATTTGAGGTTTCGTCAATTAAGCTAAAATTTGATGATTCTGGCAAGCAGCTAACTTTTGCGGAGCATACATTTGGAAGCTAAGCTTGCTGCGTCACATGGTGTAGAGATGGTTAAGCCCATTTAAGGAGGTTATGAGTCCTAATCCAGACTCTAGGACTCTAGTATGTCTTCCCCTCTTCTCTTGCCGGTCATTTTCCGTCAGATCTGCTGCAAATACAGGCCACTGGTGCCAGAAAAACCTTTAAATTGGATATCTTCCATATTTAGGCAAAGTTTTAAATTGAACACAGTTCAAGGCAACTTTAAACTGTTTACTTTGTCAGGACGGCGTGTAGTTATCGATACGGGAAGAATTCATCAACAGTTATGAGCTGCGTGTTTAATGTTAGATATGAATGCTGCTCTGTTATGTTTACATTTCTTCATATCTCTTATTTATAGTTTACTGATATTTTTCCTCTACCATTACCATTTTTTAGTCTGTTTTTGTTCTCATTCCTCTGAAACCTTTTTTAAGACATCACTGTTCTTAGACAAACATGCTTCAATAAGAAAGAAAAAAAATAATTATTGTTTTAACAAGTGTACCCATGTTATTAAATGCTATTCCCAATTAGCAGCACACTTCAGATGACTTTAAAAAATGTCAATTTAGAAGGTTTTAAATATTTACTTTTCTCTAGCAACGTAATGTTATTCCTAGTCAATTTCGGTGTGGTTCTATTAGGTTTGGATGAAAACGCGCAATTTAAAAAGGCTACATACCAGCGCTAAATTCTGCAGCATTTCAGTACAGATGTCACACTGACATCCAGTGCAATAGCAATTAAAGTTGAGCACATTTCTAACCCGGTTTTGTTTTTCTTGCTTGTATCTTGCAGCTCAGCAGATGAGAAGTTTCGCTGGAACAACCAAGGTAATCTAGAAAGTTGCAATATATGTTTTCGAATCCTACATTTCTTCCTGCATTTCACCTCTTGTAAAAGCCAAGCAAAACTCAGCATATAGTCCCCGGCACTTATTCGCGTGGGGCGTGCGTCACACAAGTGGCAGACAGAATCAATGGGCCTCCAGATCATTTAAAAGTCAAATGAAAACACCTCACCAAGCTTGACCACTTTTCTGACAGTGTTTTAGTTGGAAAAGGAAAAAGAAAAAGAAACATGGTCAGTCTTCCTGCCTCTTTGTCAGCCTTGCTCAGATCTATAGGATGTGGAGAGCAGATTGATTAGCTGAGTGCACACTGGGTGACCTCTGCCAACAAAGAGGTGGCTAACACAACGATCCCAGAGGTTTTGTGGTGAAGGCTTTCACTGTCTGGCCTGCTGTGCTCTAGGTTGACCACTCAGCCAGAGACGGACTCTGTTTGTTCCACAATAAACCCATCTGTACTCCAATCAGACCTATGATCGTGTCATCACTCACAAATCATTGAAAAGTTGAGAAAAATACATATATAACATTTGTTTGGATAAAGTCATTATGACATTTCTGATCATCTGTACACTTATTAAGCTTAATAAAGGTAAAATCCATGACCTGCTGCTGCTTTTTATGCTTTTAGTTGAGCAAATATAAAAGCATCTTTTAAGCCACACCACTTTGTTAGCAGAGATCCCGAGGAGTTCCTCGAGGTCTCTTTTTTTTTTCTTATATTTTAATTTTGTGTTATTTTTGTCTATAAGGAAATAAATGGTTGTGGTTGAAAATGCATTCTAGAAACCAAACACTGAAATGTACAGAAATTTCAAATGACAACTAAAACATGACTGTTTACGGCAACTGTAGGTAAAAAATAATTTCACTATTGTATCGTATCGTATGTTTTATCTCAATGTGTCTTATCTTGGCTATTTTTTGTTTCCAATTAGATTTTTAATTCCTCTTTCTGTACAGCTTACATTTTACTACAATATATGACTGCTTTGTTTTTAATGTAACTTTCTCTATCTGTGCTCCATTTATTTCTCTCCCTTTAAAACACATTGCTTGCAAATAAATCTGCCTTGCCTCAATTCAGTGAAACATCACAGTCAGTCCTGGAAGTGTTTTTTTTTTTTTTTTTTTTTGCCAATAGTAGCAGAGGCTTCAGTCTGCAAAGGCATCACTTGAAGTCAATAAAATAGGCCTCCTAAATCCTCCCACTAAGGCCTCTACTATTAACGTTCTGCTTCCATCTCCGTAAGAGATTAATGCTGCCGCTAAGACTCATTTGTAAGCTTTTATCTTCCTTGGCAGCCGTCTCTACCTGGAAAACACTGGCCGGGCCATCAGCCGCTGTCTGACAGACAAACGGCTCGTATCTCAGTACAACGCGGACCTCAGTCCCGTAAGATTTGTTGCTAAATGATCAGCTTTTTTCCCTTGGCCTACTGGGTTTATGATGGCAGTGTTAAGGAAAGGCTTTTACTGCCTCTCTTTTGTCAGACTTCAGCGTATATGATCAAACAACATTTTAACGTCAGACAAAGATAACCTTAGAAAATACAAACGTAGTCACATGGTGATTACATTTACTAAGGAAAAAGAGCTATCCAACACAGTAAGTAATTATCCATAGCTGGTTGTGTCAACCTTGAATGATCATTAAGAATTTGCAATGACAACCAATCACTTTGACTTTGCTATTTTTTTAGTAAGGTTTTTTTATTTTTTTTTTTTCAAACCACATTTATGTCGGGTGTTTTTAACAAAGCAAAAATAATCAATTGCACCCCTCAATGCTGCTTGGGTCTAAGGTATTTTGAATTGAACATTTTTTTGAAAAGCTATTTAAAAATGAACACTTGTCTGAATGCATTTTCAAAAATATGCCCTATATCTCTTTTTAAATATATATATTTTTTTCCTTGTTTACAATGGAGCCAAAAACAGAAAGAAAAATGAAGTCTTCAACATGTTGCCTGGTTGTAAACTTGAACAGTTCATTGAGGCTGCTGTATTATTACACTATTTTTGACAAGTTTTCAACATTAATGTGACTTTTCTGTGTTTTCATCCAAATGTGTCTGATGTCCTTTATTTTTTTTTTGTCTGAAATTATTAGTCGGTTATTTATTGTCACACCCACGGTTACTAAACTAACATCTAGTTGTTAGTAAAACCTTAATCTCTTTGTTGGAACATCACCTGGGATTTCAGGGCTTTAGAACCCACACTAGGTGAAACTCAGGTTAAATCCAGGAATGCTTCTGTAATCATACACCTCTAGAAGTCTTAACATAGATGAAGGCAGATCACTCATTGTCTTTTCACTGTTTTATGCACATGTAGATGGACAGAAGGACATAGAGGAGGAGCTGACGACTGGCCTGGAGCTCGTAGACTCGTGCATCAGGTCGCTTCAAGAGTCCGGCATCTTGGACTCGCAGGACGCTTCTACAGGAGACAGTAAGATAAATGGTTTGCACTAAGTACTTCTGGTTTAATTTATAGTGTGAATATATTAATACACTTGAAATAAGACCAAATGAACTCCTAGGAAATTTTTAAGTAAGACAGAAAGCTTGTTTTAAGGTAATAATTCCTTAATATTGATGAAAAAGGTTCTAGTTCCTCTAGCAGTGGCAGACATTGTTCCCATGTTGTAAATGAAATTATCTGCCAGTGAAACAACATTAAGAAATTGACTTAAACTTTTATATCTTGCTGAAAAGTTGCTTATACTGTAAGTTAGCTTTGTCTTATTTCTAGTGCACTAAGATATTTTCACTAGAAACGACCAAAAATACTTGGTAAGATTTTTTGTTTTTTCAGTGTGGAGATTGTGTTTTTTTTTTTTTTTGTAATGTCACTGAATATGTAGTATCATTGGGATTTTTTCAAATATTGAAGAAACACATGAATTTACACAAATGGACACCAAATTAGAAAAAGTGTCAACAATATCGGTGTCTTTGAGTGAGACCTGAACTCAATCCGATAGAGAGTTTGTGGGCAGAACCCAAAAAGATGTGTGATCATAGTGGCATGACACACAAGTTCTGTTTGTAGGAAGCTATCGTCAGAAATCTGTAGCAGTACACCAGGAACATTTGACCCAAAGTTTTTATTATAATTCTACGAAATACTAAGAAAATGTAAGTAAACTTTTGAATTTGAAAAAAGAAAAACAAAATCTTATTTTTGCATTTAGCAAATCGAAAGTTTTCTGGCTTATCCAAACAGACCTAAATCAGGGAAAGTTTATTCGGCTTTAATGTTGGACAGTTGGGAACAAATGTAATAATGTCAAGGATTAAGGAGAAGTGTAAAAAAATTGAAATTGTAGAAAGTGATAATGCTTATGGGAAAAAGAAAGTCTTACTAGGGGTGCACCGATTTATCTACCAGCTGATTTATTTGCACTGATTTCCTTAGTTTTGGTAGAGCTGTGGTCAGCCCACCAGATCACGTCTCACCTTACCAACTCAGTGACTTTCTTCCTATATCTAGCGACATTTTGGACAAAAATTGATATTGGCCAAAATCGGAATTGACAAGTCAAGTTTTTTTAAATCTCAGTAATCGACGATCAGCCAGAAAACTACAATCGGTGCACCGCTAATTCTCATGTTGAGCTAATAGAAATCATTTCAGCAATCCTAACATCTTGAAAACAGGAAACAGTCATCTGTCTTTTTTAGCCAGAGACTATAAAAAAAAATTAAAAAAAGACTTTCAGCAACCATTTTCTTTTGCAATTTTCACACTCATTCCTGTACGATGGTGGCTTGATAAACTTCAGCTGAGCAAAGCCGCGTTAGAAGTTGCTGGTAGGCTCAGGGGGCCATAAAAACACGGGTCGTTTTAAATCCGCCGCGCAGCCATGTCATGAAAACGGATGCGCTCACTGAGATCCCGAACCGCTCCCTATGCCTTCCCGCTCCGCTGTGATCTCCCTGCGCTCGGCCCTGGAGATGATACCCGTGTCTTCGCTACACTCGACCCCTGTGGGGGTGAGGTAGCTGTCAGAAGACACGCAGTGCTGTGCCAGTAGCTTGATATGCTAATCCATCCTCGCTGAGATGTCAGCTGGCCTGCTGTTTGCAGAGCGGAGAGGAGAGGCAAACACACAAACATGTGGCTACTGTACTTTGCACAAGCTCTGGAAAAAAATAAAAGACGTGTGTGTGTATGTGCACACTAATAGTGGGAAATGCATACCTCTGCACTGAAGGCACCGCAGACAGGTGTAGAGTCCTGCATGCAGTGGTTGCCATTAGATACGTACATCACCATGCACCAAATACTGGTACCAGAAAATCTGCTTGATATTTATAATGTTCACATAACAGTTATGTAACTCACCACCTGATTTATCCCAGAAGAAGATGGATGAAGGAGAGTGAAGGTACAGACCGGACCTAACCGGACAGAAAGATGGTGAATGGATGGGGAGGGAATAAAGAAAAAGCAAAGTCGAGCTAAAATGTTGCTTATTTGCTTTATTTGTACCAACGATGCAAATATGCCTGAGCAGTTTGTCATAAGAGTCGTCTCTGAAATGAACTGCAAGTTTTAAGGTTTTTGAAGTGCTGATTTTCCTTCAGCAGCAAACAAGCTGCACCAACCGAGTCTCATGATTAAACCCTAATCTATACGTTTTTTTTACATGGTACTGAAGAGGAATGTTTTATTTTACATCTACTCACTTCAGCCTGATCAGAGTTCTGAGACCGATTTCTGGTCGCTGTTTCTTTTTTAAACCAATTTTATCTGGTGGTGCTTCGCTACGACAAGTTCATATTATTCAACAAACGGGAAGTGACTATCGTTTTTAAACAAATACAAAGTGAGTTCAGTTTTTTTTACAATATGTGCAGTCAGCTCTACTAGCTGCCAATATAAGACTAGAAAATGTAATTGCTTACCTTTACAAATCAAATGTCCATAAAAGACAAAAGATGGAAGCTGGACAGCTCAAAACCATGAAACTGAACTTTGAAGTTACCAAAATTAAGCCCATTTTAACATATGATTATTTAGAATCTAAAACGATGCAGTAAGTCAGTTTGCATCCATTGCAACATAAAATAGCATAAAATACAACCTTTCTCATTCTTATATAAAGCATAAAGGTATAAACTGCTGCCAGTAGAGCAGGAACAGCCACTGGTTTCAGCATATTGTTACTCAAGTAAAAGTAAAAAGCATTCATCCAAGGAATTACTCAAGACTAAAGCAGTATTTGGTAAATAAAAATAAGTCCATTGAAGCACAAAGTAACTGATCAAATGATCAATCTTTTAATGTTTAGAGATTGCATCATTAGATGGACCAACATATAAAAAGTTAAGTGGATATTTTGATATTTTAAGCATGAAAATGACACAAATCCATATAAGTAACAAAAAACCCCAAAAAAACAAATTTCTTTCAATATAAAACATTTAACAAAAACTTTGGTGAAAACGTGTTTGTTCCTTCAGTGAAGTGACTCACAGTGGGCAGAAGACCCAGAAATGTTACTCAAGCAAGAGTAGCGATACTTCACAATAAAATCACTCAAGTAAAAGTAAAAAGAACAGCATGGTAAAAAGTACTTTTTTTTTTCTCAAAAAAGTTACTCAAGTAATTGTAATTCAGTAAATGTAGCTAGTTACCACTGAACAGGAGAGCGTCTGCCCTGGCTCATGCTGCAGACTACAGAGAGCGTCTTCAGCCTTCACGTCGGTGCTGTTAGCCAGTGTGCATGTTAATCTGCGTGTCTCCTCTGCATTCACCCATTTCGGATTCACTTTTTTTTTTTTATGCTTGCATTCTCGACTCAGCACATCCTCAGACGGCCATCTAGAATATCTATCTGAAATAGAAAACGGATGAAATATTAAAATGCGTCGATTGACGACTCCGGTCACGAAGAAAACCACTCTGCCTTTTGTGTGAGGGTGTGTGTGTGTGAGAGAGAGGGGGAGGGGGGGAGGAATGGAAGAAAACGAGCGGGTCTATCCGGGTCAGAATATCTACACGATTACATGCTTCAGGTGTACGCAGATGTGCTGTGTGCTAATGCGTGAGATCGCAAGGCATGAGCCATCTGTGAGCGTGTACTCACTTAATTCTAATATGACCTGTGGATGAATGGCAAAAAAAATAAAATAATAAATAAATAAATCTGCTAAGACGTGAAGATGGAGGGCATTTGGCTTCAGCGATGCACGGCAGTTTCTCAAATGGATTCAGTGAAGCCGTCTGTGTTTGCCATCTGAGTGATAATGCATTTATGAGGCTTTCTTTCTTTCTTTTTTTTTGATTCCCAAAAGGCTCCCCGAGCCATGCAAAGCGCACCTTAAGTGACAAATAAACAGAAAAAAGAAAAAAAAAAAAAAGAAAACTCTGGGAAAATAACCGCCAGCTTTGGGCTTGTGTGCAAACGCGCGTGAACGTGAATCCATGTAAAAACAAGCCTGGAGTGCAAAGTTCTCCGTCGGCCGTGCGATTTCTGCACGCTCAACTTTCTGTCGTTCGTATGCGCGTGCGGACTTGATGAGACGCGTCGCTCTTGACCGAGTAAACTGGAGCTACCTGGACCCCGGGGTTAATATCACGTTTTAAATAATGCGCCATCACCGTCTGCTTTGTCACTCGCTTCCTTCTAAAGCAATTTTTTAAATAATTTTATTTTTCCCACTGCGGTCAAGCTTTATTTTCCAGCCTTCTTTATCTAGAGGGACTCCTTTTTGCCCTAGGCGGCTGACTTAATCTGTCCCATGCAGCGGATGCTGACCGCCGCGCTCAGATCCCGCTCTTCTTTTACCATAGCAAACATGCATAGACTCTTTGTGTCTTCATGTGCTTTTCAGGGTTTGATTAATTTTTTTAGGGATGCACAATATTGGATTTTTGTTCAATATCCGAAATGCCGATACACTAAGACTCATTTGGCAGATTGCCGATACCAATACCGATATTTTTTCCTAAACCTACTTACTCAACCTTTATGGCTTTTTCTACTGTGGAAAAAAAACACATTCTCTTTGTCAATTTAGCCTGCTACCAAATGGAAATGCTGAAAAGGAGGCTGAAAATGATGCAACACTTTCACTTTTCATTATGTCTAATGCCAAATTTATTCATGACATTTGATTTCTCTTAAGACAATGACAACACTGAAACTTGCAAATTTGTAAATCGTCACAAAACTAAACTCAACCTGCTCACAAGCAACAAGTGTATCAGCCCATACCATGCCAATAATATCAATAATATCCTGCATACCTATTTATTTTTATTTTATTTTTTTCCCCATTTTCTTTAGACTTCTGTCAAAGAGGACAGCTCAAAAAGTTCTCCAAGTCAAAAATGCTCAAGATTTTACAGGAAGTCTGTGTTGCAGTGATGTGGGCCGTTTTCCAACAAGCAGCACCAGGACCGAAGCGCACTGCACATGCACTGCTGCTCACTGCGTGCATTAATGCAGTCACTGGGGACATCCACGCTTAACATTTTTGCTACGATGCATCAAAAAAAGAAAAAGAAATGAGTTTTACATCTGTAATTAGGGCTGTTTATAGGGCAGATTAGTGCTTTGATCAGCAAAAGTGGATCAATGTTGGGATTTATCAAAAATTAATGAGTATTTTAACGTCTGAGCATTTTATTTTTTTTGGCATGTTCTCATAAAGCTCCCAGTCTCCGGTTCTCCTCAAAAATATTCATTTAACTTCCAACTTCACACTTAATGGAACCATCAGCGCACATTCCAACTTTGCAGCTCTGGCACAGCTTGAGAGTGCGCTTTGTTGGTGTGGTTTTCTCAGTGAACGGCTCACATCTGCATGTTCTTTGTGTCAGACTTTGTTGGCGCTTTCGCACCTCCCCCCCCCAAAAAACGAAGTGATCCAACGTGTGACATTTCAAGAGCTTCTGAAATTCAGACGAAGCGGTGTCTAAAATTAGCAGCGAAGCGTCGTTTTGGTGCCGTCATGCTCAGGCTGCGTGCTGCTGTGCTTCTTCTGTATGTTTTCTTACAAAACGCTCATCTGACGACTTACCTGCTGGTGCTGATGGTTATGATAAGAAAACAGTACAAAAGTAATTAATCATCAATAAATATTATGGATGTAGACTGATTCCCTCGGCTGCATTTTTACAACACCGGGGTTAAAAATTTTAGCTTTTGTTAATGTTTCACCATTCTTTTTATATATATATAAATAAAACAAAAGAAGAAATAGATAACAAATCAAGCTGAGAGGTGTTAAAGGAATAGTTCAGATGTTAAAGGGATGTTTGGTAGAAACAAGTCACGTTGCAGTACATTTGTAAAAGAAAAAAAGAAGTGACGTCTTTAGGCAGTGAAAGACGTGAATATACTTTTATCAATTGGTTACAAAACTTTAAATGTCTACTCTGACTCAAGAACTGGATTAGTGGAATAGTGATTTTGTTTTTGTAAAACATAACTTTTGTTTTTGTACCATTTATGAATTAATTTCTAATCTGCACTGTGTCAGTTGTCTCTGAAAGTAGTGTTAGTAGCATTTTAACAGTCTGAGGAAGGCATGATTCATACTTTGAGTAGGATAGAAGATGATACCTGACTATTAAAAATGTTTGTGTACCAGAACAAGCACATATGTACAGAACTGGGACGCATAAATAAGGGGGTGACCCAGAACCAATCCCTGTGGTACACCATGAGCTCATCTGGTAGAAATATGTTGCAGCTGCATCCCTTACAGTAATGCTTGATCTTCAAGCACCTGTAACTCAACATGTTTTTGTCTCGGTTGAGAGCATTTCAAAATGATCGACACTCGTAGGATAAAATCACCGGGGAATTTTAAGATGGTAAACATTTGATCTAAAGACAGTCGTCAGAGTGTTAGATATTCATTTTTGGACGTTCTTCTGAATCGTGGACCAGTGTGTCTAATTCTACCTCGGCATTATGTGCACTGAACATTTTTTGCTCGATTGATTTGTTCGTTTGTTTTGTAATTCTAGTACAAAATGAAGGGGGAAAAAAATCTAAGAGGTTTTAAGATGGAAGATTTTTCTACAAGAATAGTTTGTCTTTTCCCTCCTGTCTCCTGTTTTTTTTTTTTTTTTAAATCATTGTCTTCTTTGCCACTAACTTTTAACTGTCCAGTTTTGAGCTCCCACAAAGGTCGGCGTGGTTTGCAGATGATTTAAATTTGCACGTGGCTGTAGCCGTGACGGGGCGCTGCGTTTGTCTCGGAAAGCTTTAGGTTAATTGCTTTACCTTCCCCAAAATGTCGCTCATCAGACTCCTTCAGTTCAAGGCAATTAATCTTGGTCAGCGCAATTTCACCATTTAAAAATGCTACAGTAGTACAAAGACGCAGAACTTCTCCTCGAGAAACAACAAAAAGCACAAAAGATCTGAAGACTTTTGGGGAAAATGATCAATTCCTACATTGTGAAGTTGTCCTTTTTCCAAACACTTTTGCATTGCAGTGTGCAAAACTGAAGCCAGGTAGAGGAGAGAGCAGGAACGGAGAGTTCAAGGGTCACAGAGCGTGAGAGGAAAACACTAAGAAGAAGCCAGAGAAGTAGAGAAAAAGAAAATTTGTCTCTTAAAACTAGAAAACGTGGAACTTTAGCTATTCGTACCTCAGCTGTCAGCCCGCACTCTCTGTCCTCCTTTCATCGTTTAACTTCAAGGCTCGTTACAAACCTGCCGCTTTTTCAAACCCATGCAAAAAAATAATAATAATAAAGTAGTACGTTGTGTAACACGTGGGATGTAAACCAGGTTGCAAAATGCCTTCAAGGCCGCAGAGAGAATAAGTCTTTCCACAAAGATCGACTGCTGCCAAAGACAATCTGAAAATAGTTACATAAAAACGATTTGACAGAAGTGAGACGGAGGTTTGGGGTGGCTTTTCCACAGAAGTTTGCTCCAGTCGGTGACGTAACCTGGTGTCATTCCTCGCTAAAGTGCTTCTCGCGCTCCTTTTCTCGGCGACTCCGTTGTCGTGGCCGGTCGGTCATGGTTTCGTTATTGTCCGATCCTGACCTCTCGCCCTCTGAGGAGAGAGGTCAGGAGGTTTACTCTGTCTTCCTGACAGAGCGAGCATTTGACATCGTTTTTTTTGTTGTTGTTTTTTTTCAAAATATCTCAAGATTTAACATGTTTGTATCAGGTTTCTACTAGCAGCCACACACTCAAAGAAGAGAAACATTACCGTGGGTTGATTATTAAAGAAATAATGATAAAGTTCTTCTTTTTTCCCACTTTCTACTTGACGCCATGCTTCCACTTTCGGCCATTTTGAGTCCTCTCTTTCAATTTCCTAACAGGACAAGGACTGCTCTCTCAAAGCGCTTTGCAGCTCAACAGCCAGGATGCCTATGCAGCTGCCGGTTACCATAGCAACCAAGGGCTGACGCTCGGGGAAACGGTGGCGGCACGCGGCGGGCAGGTCGGAGGCGCGGTTCACTGCTACAACCAGGTGAGTGTTTCTTCTTCTCTCCTCCCGACCCACCGCTGGCGCTCTCGCTGAACCCGGGTTTTCCTTTCCCCTCCCGCCGGTCCAGGTGACATCCAGCCGTGCAGCCGCCCAGTTGGTGGCCGCGGACCCGTCCTCTCAGTCCCAGAGAGACCCGTTTGCCCAGCAGGTCCTCGGCAGCGCCTTACACATGTCCACCGACGGCGGACCCGCACCTGCCGGACCGTCCATGTATTACTCCTGTGCCACTTTGCCTGCTCAGGTACTCGCTGATGGTTACGCTGACGTTGTGTGTTGAAGGACCACCGAATAATCGTCCCATACGGTTGAAACGGGGTTCTGGAAACTCTGCAGCTGCCTTTTTTGTTGTTGTTGTTGATTTTTTTTGCAGAGGTTGCAGATCAATGAACGCCTATATATTTGTAACAAATGAGAGAACAAATCCAACATGGAGATAAATGTGGCAGAACTATCAAGTCAAAGCTGAATTTTATATAAAATTTTTTATTTTTTGGCATTATGCTGCTGACTTTGCTCTTTTTTTTTTTGTAGATATGTTTATTAATGACTTTGCTCATTTTTAGCAATCTGTTTTTAATTACAGAGCACTGCAAAAAGAATTCATATACCATGTTTTTTTTGTTTTTTTTCCCATTACAGCCTGAAGCTTCAGTTTATTAGTGATCTTCTGGTTCTTGGAGCGGTTTTCAGTTTCAGTTCTGCTTTTAAAGGATGGATTGGACCGGATTCTGTTAGACGGTCCAGGCTCATGATGTTATTCATAACATAACTCTCCTTTATGTAAAATGTGTTAACATTAAACACAGTAAGGAAATAGAGATTGAGCCCAAATGTCTTTCCTCACCAAATCCTGATATGTAAAATTAAACTTTTGATAATTAGTTGTCCAGAGTGACAACAGATGGAACAATAGACGACTTTATGGTGCAATTACTAAGCCTCATAAGCAATGTTTTTTTTTAGCATTTTAATTTAGCATTTTGTAGTGTTTAGGCCTTTTAGGCAGTAACGTAACAAAAGCAACAGAATATATCTTAGTGTCATT
The DNA here is from genome assembly GCA_903066815.1 of Brachyrhaphis roseni. NCBI lineage: Eukaryota > Metazoa > Chordata > Actinopteri > Cyprinodontiformes > Poeciliidae > Brachyrhaphis > Brachyrhaphis roseni. The sequence continues at coordinate 36,500 of CAEFZY010053757.1, read as the reverse complement.
ATTTACCAATATTACCTGATCTCATTTAAGTAATTAAGTGTTTGGTAGGATGCGCCTATAAACGTCACTTTGTTGGTATGATTGTGTAAAACGGAAGTATTTTGATTCGCTGTAGTTTATTCAAGTCTGCCAGTTTGCACATAGTGTAGAAACTTTGTGCCTGAAGATCTGCAGAAAAAAACGAGTTTTCTGATCCTGTTTCTGCATGAAAATAGTCAAGTTTTCTGTGCATTTGAACCGAAATAGATTGGTTTGCGCCCGCCGTTCTATGTGCATATATTGTCATTTTAATTGTGTCTAAAGAACTAATCCTGTGTAGATAATGAACGATCAGTGCTCGGTCTGGTGCTATGTGTTTTCTTTTTCTACAATTCAGCTGGAGGATTCATCATTCTATTTATTTAGCAAAAATCGTTTCTAAATAAAAATGACGAGTGAACCTGGTTTTGAGACATTTGCTCACGGTTGCTTTTGTAAATGTCAAATCCTTCCAACAGTTCAGCTCTTCATGTTAACTCTCTGCTCGTCATCAGAGATTTTGTCTCGAGCTTTTCGTTTGTTTATTTATGTTCACGGACTGAAAAAAAAAAAAAAAGCGAAAATGGGAGACCCAGGAAACTTTGATGTCCAAATGATTTTATAAAATTTTCTTTTTTTCCTGAACTGCAGCGTGTCAGCTCCCCTCTACAGGCCGTGGGATCCCCCACCAAGCTGCAGCGCCTGGGCTCAGCCTCCGCCGACATGCCCAGCTACGCCACGCTGCAGAGAGTGTCTTCACCCAAACAGTCACCGAGCCGACTTGCAAAATCCTACAGGTCGGTTGAAGTACTACTAGAACTAGTACTTCTAGTTCTACTAGTTCTAGTAGAACTAGAAATAGTTCTACTGTAAATGAAGTAGAACTACTTCATTTAGTTCTACTTCAACTACTAGTTGAAGTAGAACTACTTCAACTAGTCCATTTACATGGCTTTCCCTGTTGATTTTTCTTTAGCTGCCAAAATTTTCCAGTAGTTTTAGAACGATAACTTCTTATAAATTTTGTATACACTGTAAAAAAAATGTCTCTACTTTTACAGTAAAGTACCGGCAGCAGAAATTTACAGTATAAATATGTATTTTACTGGGTTTCTTTTAGCAGTGTACCTTGATAGCAGCAAGCAGCCCGTGTCTTATTCTGTAGTTTAATTTTGTTGAGGAAATAAAAATGACAGAAAATGACACAGACAGCTTTGTCAGTATGCCGCTTTGATTATGTCTTGTGATTTGCTTTTCCAGCACTAAAATCTACCATGACCGACTATGCAAATGAGTTTGCTGTTAAATAACGTTTCCACGTTCTAACAAGCTGTTGTACAGAGGTAATTGTGTGGAAATGCGGCCCAAGCAAGAGAGCCGTCAGCTGGACCAATGTGAAGGAGTTTAAAATATGTTTCAAAACTGTAATTTAACAGTGTGGCGGATTAAAATTTTAATATCCGGGTTATTGGCTCTTCTAAGACAAACAGAACCGTTAAAGGTGCATCCTGCCTCTTTCAATCATCATCACTAGCCTGTAAAGGCCCCGGAAATATTGAAACTTTAAAATAATTTAAACAGTTAAAATAATGAACTGTTTCTATTGGCATGTGATATGTAATATAATATACAATACAATAATATACAATATAAAATCTGAGTCCTTCTGTACGTTTAGTCCAAAAATGGTCTTTGCAAAAACCTCCTTCTCTTGCAAATTGCATCCAGTCTCATATTTTCTATACAGTCGAAATGAGTCAAGTCGTAATAATTTTAATTTCTTATTCAAGATCCAATACATGGGTTTTACTAAATTGCTAGTTTAAGAAAAATAGACTCCAGTTCAACAATCAGGATCTTATGTCTACATTCTGGTCTTCAATACGAAGGTTTGACCTGCCAACGCCTACATTATCTAATTCTGATCTATCAGTACAAGTACAATACAAATTTTTTGCCACGTAGCCAAAAATTGTAGACTAAAAAGTAGTGGCGGGCCAAAACCACAACGTAAAATCAAGGAATATATTTATCGTACATCCAAAACTTGAAAGGGATTTTTATGACGGTGCATTCAGGTGTTTGTAGATAGAAGAAAAGGAGTACATATTTGCTAAAAACTCAGACATGTTGTGATTAATCTCATGCGTTTTCTAGAAAATTTGGAATTTTTCAAGAAAATTTTCGACATTTGAAATATAGAAAAGTCCAAGTGTTTTTGTAGACAATTTCTGATGTGAATCTAAAATTCCCCAAAAAATGTTGAGTTTTTTTTGGCAAAAATTTACTTCAGTTTTTCCTGCACTGGTCCTAATATGCTGCAGCAGATTCTGCATTTTTGCTGTGTTGAAATGAAAGCATTTGGTTTTGAGTTTCTTTTGGGCTCAATTGAATATATTTATTTTCAGTAATAAGACCTGGGTCACTTTCTTTCAAAACTTTTGCTATATTTAGCGACATTTAATGAAGAATAAAAGCTGATTTGGGAGCAGCAGAGCTGGCATCTCAGTAAAAGTTTTTGGATAAACTTGGTTTTACCTTTTGTTAAAACTTGGTTACAAAGACAGACTAATACTTTGTGTTGTACTTTACATTTTCCTGTACAAGAAAATTATGTTTGTGACAATTTTTACCCTGATTACAAATTAAAAGTCTCCATCTGCATCGACGGGCCAAATTTGTATCGTTTTTGAGTTGCAGTTGAGGGCCGCACAAAATCAGTCTGGGGGCCCAAATGGCTCCTGGACCGCACTTTGGACACTCCTGTTTTCAGACTTTTTGATAGAATTACATCTTTGTGCTTCCACTACACATAAAACACCTCAATGAAGCTGAAAATAGCTAAGAAAGGTACAATACCTAACTTCTTCCCTTAGCTTCCTTCAGCAGCTGCTTCCACAATGAAGAGTGTTGCTAACTCAACCTGTTTGGCGTGTTCTGCAATTTTAAAAATCTTCTGTCTGTGCCTGGCCAATTTAGTTGAAAACAAATTTCCCCAGGCTCCATCTCTACTGAACGCCATCTTTTTGAGTAAACGATGATGAAGAAGAAGAACTCCACGAAGGAGACCGTCATGGAATGTTTTTGTTCAGACATGCTGTTATGAAACACAAAACACCTGCTCCTCCCTTCCCTGCAGCACTTCATCGCCCATCAATATGGCGGCCGGTTCCTCCTCCCCGCTCCCCATGGCCACCTCCCCCGGTGGGAACCACACCTCATCGCCCATCCACCAGCTCAGCTCGGCCGTGGGAAGCTACGCCACCTTGTCGCCCACCAAGCGCATGCTGCATCACATCGGAGCGGACAGCTACAAGATCTCCCACGAGCTTTACGCCAACGCAACCCTGCAAAGGCCTGGGAGCCTGGCAGGTAGAGGTCAAGGCAATTTCATTACTACTTTTTGAATGTGCGTGTTTGTCACGTCACATGAAACCTTCGCAGCTCCTTCTTTCGTTAATTGTTTTTGTTTTTTTGTGGCTTCCGTGTCCCTCGTCTGCTGTTTCTGTTTCGTTGCGATCCCTTTTCATCAACGGTCTCATTAGATTCGTGGGTTCTCTTAAGGACTTTCTTTAATTTTTGTGGATGCTAGTTAATGTGACATGAGCCCAATATCCGTTCATGTGTGATTAATGTTCAGCAGCTTGGGGACAAAGTTATGATAGAAAACACATGCCACCTAATGTCTGATATAACCGGCTTCATGTTTTATTCAGAATCCATTAGATATAAAAAAAAAGGCGTGTATGAGATATGATGCCTGTGTAGCAGATAATTTTGTTGTTGTTTTTTTTTTGTTTGTTTTTGTCGTTTTTCAAAAAAACAACAAAAAAAAAACATTTCAGCTTTTCAAAATCCGTACCATAGCAGTCTCACCTCTAGTAACGATGCGTAAAAATCCTTAAAATTATTTATTTTTTTATTTTTTTATTTTTTTGCAGCACCACAACCTAACACTGAGAAAAATCCCGCTTGTTTTAAGCATGGCTACTAGTACATTCAGTCGCCTTCAGTCGTTTGGGGCCTGCACTCTTTGACATTTCCCAAGGTTGGAGCAGATGGAGACATGTTTGGCCATTCCTCTTTTCACAGTCTCTCTAGATAATCCTGGGTCATCGCTTATAATTTCTTCTCTTCAGCTTATCCCACAGGGTTTTTTTGTTTTGTTTTGTTCTTTGGAGTGACGGGGTTTTGCCAGATTTCGGTCTGGAAACTGAGATGACCGAGGCAGAAGTTTGAGTTTGTGTCTGGAAAACCCTGTCTGTGTTGATTTCCTCTTATTTCTTTGCGTCGTTGTGTTCCTACAAAGCTCCATAATTACACGATTTATAGTTTTTGTGGCAGAGGTCACCACATTTTCAGCGTAAAGGTTTTATTGTGCTACTCACTCTAACAAGGTTGCAAGGCGTTTTATATAAGAAACCGGCAGATTGCAGCATCACAGATCCTCCACTCTGCTGAAACATTTAACATCAAACGCCACAGATTCACTTCCCAGACAATAAAATGGAAAAGAGTTTGTTTTTTTGTTTTTTTTGACACCACTCCCTACAGTTGACGGTTGTTATGGAGACATGGTGATGTCAAGATGTTTCTTTTTGCTGTGGCTCTCAAAAGAGTGAGTTTGGATATTTTTTTTTACTCTACTCATTGTGGAGGAAGAGAGGACACATACAGGTTCTCACAGGTTCTCCCTAGTGGCCAGTGGCTGAAATTACAACCAACTGGGTCATGACGATTAAACCCCAGGGTAACTGAGAGTGATGGGTTCTAGAACATCCTAGAGACTAATCAATTAAAAAGTATGAATTATGAATAAAAGTGTATAAAATAAATACTGACATTTAAAAAAAAAAATCACCTATATTTATTTTAAAAGGGTTGTTTGGGGTTATCAACAAGGTTTTGGTTGAAAAGATTATTTTCTAAAATGGAAAATGGATTTTTGTCCACTGAATAAATGTATCCTAATTAAAGTCTGGATTTTTCCATAATTTCTAGAGTGACTATGCAAGTTTAAATAAAGACACATTTATTTTAAGAATATTTTTTACACATCTTTACAGAGATTGTCAAAAAAATATGGAATCAAACTAAGATTCTTTTACATCATCCATCTTCTTCGTCGGCATGCCTGACATGGCTTTTAACACAACACAAAACTATTTGGTGATAATCATCAACAATATTTCCACACAACAGAGATGTGTTTGTCTAAAGTCAATCATGTCGTGTCCTCCAGGCTCCAGGGGTTCGTACAGCAGCCAGCACAGCCACCTGGGCTCCGAACTGCGGCCCCTTCAGTCCCCCGAGCACCACATTGATCCCATCTACGAGGACAGAGTCTACACCAAGCCCAACCTTAGAGGACAAGGTGAGCGGACATATATTGACAGTGGTTGTGTGTTTAGGGCATACAGGGGGATGTCTACAAGTGCTGAGGTCTATTAAGCAAAATCCCACAAGACAGGGGAAGGGGGTTCAGACAGGAGGTTTGACAGATGGAGGCTAAGCAGAGAGTCAACACATCGAACAGCAGACAGAGCCAGAGGTGAAACAGAGCTGGACTGAAACGATACACAGGGATGACATTAGAGCTGTTTTGCAACTATCCAGAATTCAGTGTAAAAATGGCGTTTCATAAATAAACAGAGGCGGGCAGAGTACCCCAAAATTTTTGTACTCAAGTAAGAGTAGCACTAGCTCAACAAATTTTTGCTCAAGAAAAAGTAAAAAGTAGCCATTCAAGAAATTGCTCGAGTAAGAGTAAAAAGAAAAACTGATCAAATTATCCATCGTTTAATATTTAAAAATTACATCATTAGACGGACCAAAAATATAAAGTTAAGTGAAAATTTTAAATGACAATAATTTATATAGGTAACAAAAAATAACAAAATCAGGCAAAAGAATATTTCCAAATCAATTTATTCAACAAAAAAGTTATGAAACTTTAACAAAACCTGCAGGCATGTGTGTCTGTTGAATTTTTGGTTAAAACATGTTTGTTTTCCCATTCAGTGGGTAGAGAATCCAGAAATGTTATTCAAGAGTAGCAATACTTTATTATAAACTTACGTAAGTAAAAAGTACAGCGTAGTGAAAATACTCCTAAAAGTAATGTTTTTCAAAAAAAAGTTACTCAAGACAATGTAACTGAATAAATCTAACTAGTTACTGCCCACTATGGAGGTAAAGTCAATTCCAATCTTGTGCACTTGATATTGTAGCATAAATAATGTTTTCCCAAAAGTTGGCCTGCCGTCTTTTATTTCTTTATGGTGAAAATTTCTGTGGCATACGCAATGCGACTCAGTCGCTATTAAAGAATATTGCACTTTACACATGTGCTTCACAATTGTAGCTACACGGTGCTCATTATTTGCTATGCAGGCTCTCTGTCTGCACCAGTGAAAATTTATCCACAGCATGCCGATCAGTGCCAGGAGAGAGCAACAGACTTCTCTGAATAATTCAACTTATGTCGCCACTATGTGGCACTCAGACGTATGTAAAACATTAAACCAGCTTGGCTAGGCTGTCATTAAATCTGGTTTGGGAAATGGCAAAAGTCATTTAATGTCCATTTCATATCTTTTACAAAAAAGTTAGTTTTATTTGAAAAGTTTAAGATTTTTTTGTGATTGTTTCCTTGTGGAAAACAATAATTTACATCAGCTTCCTGTCTTAAAAAGGTTAAAATAATTTTTATTATAATTTTACAGGTGAGATGGTAAAAGAGGAAGACGTTTTGGCTGGGAAATTACTTATTGATTTTCATATTGATTCATATTTCAGAGGCTAGATTACTGATTTAATCGAACATATGAGACTTAGATGTGTTTCTATCAAAATGGCCGCCCTCCCTTCCATGACTCTTTTGTTTCTGGCCTCCTTTCTTCAAAAGCCAACATGAAAGGAGGTAAATTGTCAGGATCAACAAATAAAAGAAAATGTTATGTTGAATATTTGCAGATTTGCCAAATGGTTAGAAACAGCACTACGCCTCCTTGCAAAGACCCGTTAATTGTTTTCACATGTAGTCACTTTCCAGTCACATATTGGAATTAATTTTATGAGAATTTTATATGACAAACAAGCAGAAAGTAGTGCATTAAAATTATTAACTGGAATAAAAATGACACCTTTATTTTCTTGGCTTGTAAGTTGCTCCATAGATTCAAATGAAAATGTTATTTGACTTGTAGATTATTTAATTAAACTCCAATTTATTTTCAATATAAAAGAAAAGCCGAGGTGTTTTCAAAGGCAACATTTAGCAGAGTTTACTGTTGGGGTTTATTCAGAGACCTAAATTAAACAGATCTGAACCGGCTCCCATCCTAAATGATATACATCTAGCCCCGTTTTGTCAATAATTTACCAGTCATTAGTTGGAACTTTACAGAATATTCAGAAAAGCTCCCTTAGGTAAAATAAAAAGAGAGCATGAAGCGAAATCCAAGGAGTTTGCTGTAGAACTTGCATGGTAATAAGGCTAGGAAGACAACAGGAAGGAGCGCTAAACACCTGCGGAGTGCTCCTATCCACTGAACCAATTACATTCTGGAATCAGCCCATAAAAGACGCCGCCACACGATACCCTGAATAAAGCGCCGGATCAAACAAACACAACATGAAAAGAGCAGAAACAGGCACAGCTTGATTCCCGTCAAGCAGCGGTTTAATGATGTTATGTTCCAGCCCGGGTTAATATACATAGGAGATTCTCTCCTTTCCGTCTGATGACGGAAGTGCTTTTAACCAGACCAGGTAGGCAAATCCAATCGGGGTCTCGGTGGCAATTTGTCTTCCAGTCACAGTCTGTTAACTGATTAGTCTCAAAGATGAAAATTAATCTCAATTAATCCCTTGGGCGTTAGCTCGGGCGCCTCGCAATCAACATAAATCAAGCGTGCACCGAAACGTTGTTGGAGCGGCGCCATGGATCTGGTCGCCTGGTTGGGTGAACGTCGTAGCCGACGGAGATAATGTGCAGGAAGAGAATAAAATGCTCCAGTTCACTCAGAGCCCAATTTCCATCATATAGAGTCAGCTTACTCGACAGATCCACTACTATGGATTTGAAGGATTTTGATGCTGATAGTACCAGGAGAATAAAGTAGGAAACCAAGGAGTTTTGAAATAACAAAAAGGTGATGTCCGATTCCGCACTTATGAGTGAGATTCAGATCGGTGAGGTGGTTTGGGTCATAAAGGAGTTGGAAACGAGCAGGCCGCACATCATCAGGCTCTGCAGGGGGTCCTGTAGTTATCTGGCTACGTATACGAAAGATGACCCAGCTTGACTCCCTCCGAGATGGCCAAAGCATCGATTACATTACCCAGGTCTGTCCTGGACCGTTTTACGATCCGTTTTTGTTTGAGCTACAGTTTGAAAATGACCTTTTTTTCCATCAGCAGTCCCACATCTTTACAACAAAGTGAGATTAGCCAAGAAACAGGAGTTTATAAAGGCTCGCTTCCCATGGAAAACCAAGTGCATTCAGCAGAATTGAACCCTAAAAAAACAAAACAAATAGCATCCTGACATGTCAGAAGCTTTGTGAGAATCTGAGTGCTAAATTTCATAGGAGGGTCCTCGATGTATTTCCCAAAACTCATATAAATGTTATTGATTGTTAGGGAGAATGGAAGCACATTTAGTTTGTGTGATCCAGCTAGTGTTAGCCTAGCAACACAGTAGTAATAAAGAAAAGTATAAAACTTCAGTGAAAGTTTATGGGCAAATAAGACACTAGTTTTATGTATATGTTAATGTGATGTTTAAATGATGCTAATGTCGTATTTTGTTAATTACTTGTATAAAGTCTTGAAATTTTAAGTGGAAGTAAATTCATCTGATGTCCCACTTGTCCAGATGAAGTTGTCTGTATTTGTCTCATGACCTGTGCTTTTGTTTTACTTTTCCCTCCGGTGTCGTTGCTTTCTACTGCTCCTGCTTCCCGTGCGTGGATCCTCGGGTTTGGCGGGGGGCGTGGGGCTCGTGTTTGCCTTTGCTTTGCTTCTCCTTCCCCCTTTCCCTGCTGACTGAAACCCCCTCCCCGCCTACCTTAAAACCCCCAGTGGTGAACCAGCTGTACCAAGAGGTCCTCAACTATCTGTTTCATCCTTACGCTCCTCTTCCCGCTCTAGCCCCGTCCTCCCCTGGTGTTGACCCAATCCCCTTGCAGCGAACGGGAAGCCAGAGCGCCACCGGCACCTTCCAGAGAGGCAGCTTCGCCACGGGAGGCGGGGCGGCCGACTACGCCAATCCGTACCGCACTCTGCAGTTCTGTCCCTCCACTGAGTCCCCTTACAGCAAGTCGGGCCCGGCCCTTCCCCCTGAACCTGCTCTGGGCAGGTCTCCATCGGTGGACAGCATCCAAAAGGACCCAAGGTGAGGGAAAAAGCAAAAAAGACATTGATGCTCTGACTTGTTGATGAAGCCCTTTGCTCTGCTTCCTCTCCACTTTCACAAAACTTACTGAGGGCCAGATTCACCAAAGAAAACTTGTTTTTTTTTTCTTTTTGTTTTTGTTTCGAGCATTGAGGAGAAATATTGATACCGACAGCATCTAGAAGTGAACAACAAATGGATGCCAAAGACAAGTGCTGCTACAAAAGTCTGCGGCAGCGGACAATTGACTGTCGGGGTTTGACGGTTTTGGTAGACAAAAGGTTGGCTGAATCTGGGCTTTAGTATGAGGTGCACGTCATGCAACATCTTTCACCGTCCCCTCCGGTTTGACCGGTGTTAAAGCTCGCTCACTCAGCTGTTTGAATGCCTGCGCAGCACCTCTAGAGCCGGTTTTAGACCTCACCATCACCATTAGGTGTGACATTCCTCTCAGTTGGCATCGATCGGCTACATTCGGTGCGCCCGGGAGAAACACTTGAGGTGGAAAAACCTGCAGGACATCTGCTTCTAGAGAAGCAGAGCTCTGCGTGAGGGCGCGGTGGAGGCGTGCTGAGATTAAAAAAGAAAGGACCAGCAAGAGAGATGCACATAAAGGACAGCGAGCTTACTAGCTGTTTTAAAGGCTGTTTCTTCCCTCTTTAACACTACTCAGGCACTAAAACTAGAATCTGAATGTGTCTTAGATTTTTTTTCCCTTCTCTTTACTAGCTGACGTAAACAACAGAAACAGTCTGAATCAAGCTCAAGTCTCTCACTTTGGCATTTCAGCTCACGTTTTGCGCCGTCAGAATGTCATGCTGTTCTAGAAACGGTTAAAAAAGATTAAATGTGTACTTTTACTTCTCAAAACTGTTGCTGCAGTTTTCATTGCTCTTTTCTTCACCCATCGTCCAAGTGGTTATTTCTCTGTGCACATTGCACCCGCCGTGTCTGTTTGCTCACTCTTTTGCTCCGGCATCATTGTTTTGTGCCCTCAACACATCTGCCCTGCTTCATTGAATAAGCAGACTTGCCAACTCATAGCATCTTTGCTTAATGTGCACGACATGCGCGCTCAGCATCAGCGCTAACCATGCCTAGCTCCTCCATTAACGTGAACCCCCCCCCCCAAGACTACACTCATAAAATAAACAAGTGATCTGTGGTAACGTTAACTTGCTCAATAATACATCTGGGTTTCTATGTCGACAAATCCCATTACTTCACTTTAATTCAGTTCAACTTAGTCCGTCCATGTAGCACCAGCGCACAACAAAATGCTTTCAAGGCAACTCCTGAAAATAAATGGGTGCAGGTCTTTTAAGAACTTAAAAGTAAGTTCTTAATTTTACTCTAAGCGATTAATGCGAAAACAGTATTCACAAAACATGCAAAGAACCTCTTTTTTTACTCATTACATCTCGCATATATATATATATATATATATATATAACATTTATTCCAAATTTAGCCAGATTCTTATTATTTCAATTCAAGATATCTAGATCCAATCCTGGGCTTTGGGCCTTTATTCACTATCTGCCTAAACCCAACTCCCAGTCTTTGTTGTTTACTAACTTTCTGTGATATAGTAATAGTGATTTTTTATTTTAAAAATGCAGCATACATGCGTACAGTAGTGTTTCCCTAATGGGTATTATTTTGTTGCTAATCTTGGGTTCCTTAACAACGAAGTTCATAGTATAGCAGAGCTTGTATTGGCTGCTGCAGCCTCCTTACTGTCTGCGTGACGACTCTTCTCACTGTGCACAGAAAGCGGCTGAAACATTAGAAATTGAATTTGGTGATGCGTTTCTGTAAGTTTTGTCCTACTACATTAAATTATGTTGCAAAACTAAATTAATAAGAGAGTCATGTCGAAACAGAGGACGTACGCTAACGTCACCCAGTGCTACAGTACTCTGCTCTGTGTGAAAATATTGTCTGTAACCTTTGGGTTTTTGTAAGACTGCAGCTTCATTGTGTCGAATCAGATATGACCTTAAAAGAATTGTAGGGCGATGTGTGTTTAGGTGAACTGTAGAGTAGCTTGTGTTGATCAAGCAAATTGGGATTAAAATATTCACAGAATATTCCTACTTTTCCAAATTCAGATTCATATTTAAACCCAGTTACAAACAGCGTCATTTTATGTAATAAAATACTATCAATCACAAGAGTCCAAGACTTCATAAAATCTAAGATTTCATAAAACCTAAACTGCTACATTAAACTCTCATCTAAATCCTCAGATTTTCCCCCATTGAGTCATTCAACCGTCTAGAAAATAGCAGCTAGAACTATAGTTTATCATTTGGAGACATTACCATTTTCCTTTTTTTGTGGGATTTACTGACAAAAAGAAGAGTATGGAATAATCAAAAGTATGAGGTTTGCAAGCCTAAACAAGATGTCAGCTTAGGTCTTTAGTGCTTACATCATTACCACTCATGATCTCTAAACGTGCGGGCCAAGAAAATACATTCTCGTAAAACCTTACCCTCAAACACTCTCAAGAAAATTACTTTATTAGACGTAACCATGCTTATGACAAGGACATTGCTGAAGTAGCCATCCAGTAATTCTTAAAAGTAAGTTCTTAATTATACTCTAAGTGATTAATGCGAAAACGGTATTCACAAAGCATGCAAAGAACGTCTTTTTTTACTCATTACATTGCAACTTCAATTCGATTCGCGATCGCTTTAAACACTAGAAACAATGTCCTCAAATGAATGATGATGTTTGTGTTTTCCAGACTATTATTGACTCACAAGCCAAATAAAACCTCAGTAGACATACATCTCTACAGAAGTTAACTCTATAGATATAGAAAAATGAAAACAAGCTATTTTTATCTCCAAGGCCGACCCTCTCTTTAGCTGTCATGCTCACCATCTCCCTCCACTCACCCAGCATGCATGCCCTCCACCCATTGCCTGATAACTAAATGTTGAGAGAGAAAGATGAGTCTAGCGATTGCGTCTTGATATCTATTTACTGACCATCATCATTTTTTTGACACTTACCTGAAAACTTCTTGCAAGACACCGAACGTCTACAACTCTCTTGTTTCTCTCTGCCTGTCCCCCCTCGATAGGTACGACCCCGAATTCCTTGTGTGGAATCAAAATCAAGCCGAGCAAAGAATGACAAAGTAATCCAACTATTTATTCTTACGTAATGTACATTTTTGTCTATCTGACCTCTTGTCTCATCCACCGAATCTCTCCATCATCTCTACATGGCACTAATATCTGATGCAAATGTTAACGGTAGCATGGCAACATTTCACATTTGTTACTGTCACCCATTTAGTGGCTCATTGAACTGGGACCGCTCATTATGTCAGAATTAACTGGATTTGAAATTAGATTTTGAAAAAATTCAAGTAATTAGGCTGCGCTGTCAGTTTGCAGACATAATCCAGCCAGTTCATTATGTTTTAGGGTTTTTTTGTTTGTTTTGTGTTGTTTTTGGCAACTCAGCAATCCTCATTCTCTCCTTTGGCTTCTCGTCTGCCCATTCATCCTGCCATCCGTTTATCTACTGGTTGTGGTTTTGTCACTCATTGTGTCTTCATTGTCTGTTCAGGTGACTTGTGTTGGCTGTGCTCATGTGGCTGGCTAGTTTTAATTTCATCTCCTGACTTTGATTTTTATTATTATTACAGTAATAATAATAATATTATAGAGCAATCGTTGGTGAAACACTGAACTTGTCCTTAAATAAAATTTACATCTAACCAACAGTAGTGACATAAACATGAGATCAGGTAACACTTTTCTAATTATTAGTGTTGTAACGCTAATAGTGTGACTGCAGAATTAGTAAACTTTGATTTTAGCCCTTTACACTCATTTGCTGCTACACGATTTATTAAGTGTACAAACAAGGCAAAGCATCCTTGCTGCTAATGGTAAAAGTAACAGCCGATTGCAGCAAACTGAATATAATTTGTTAAATGGTTATTGGCACGTGTGATTACACCCATAAAACAAGCAGCTCTGCAGTATTTCCTTCCAGGTGAAAATAAGTGCTGTCTACAGTGGGATATTTCATACTCTACTTTGGCAAGCAATGGTTTAAAATAATGTTCTATTTATTACTCATAGTCACTCGTAGGTATATGTGGTTATGTGACCACAACAAATAATGTGGGGGTCACTTTGGGTTATTTTGGTCTGATTAGGGATCAGAATTTTTCAAATGAAAAGTCATTTCTCTGTAAGTTGAGGCCCTCAGCCACAACAGAGAGTCAGGAAATTTGGGTGCAAACATCTCATATTAACCCTGAAGCACGGCGAGGAAAGCATGAGGCTTTGGGATTCTTTTAAAACTGTAAGACACGGGTATCGTTCCGTCACTGGGTCGGCCACAAACTGCAAAGTATAACCAGAGGTTTGTAGGCTCAAATAATTCCTGGAAGCTTTGCCTTTTTTTCACCGCTTTCTTTTGGTAAATGATTAATGTGCAGTTGTGGCGTTTTGGATCAGCAGTGGGTTTTACCCGGGAACTCTCCAGTGAATGACATTTTCCAACTATGGCTGAACTATGACATTGAGCCATAGTTAGGGAGCTCTTGCTCTTGATGCATAGTCTGTACAAAACCTTTTTCATTGTGTAGTTTATGACAATTATTATATATAAATGTGTCAGTAGGAATGAACTTTGTAAGAGTTCTACACTTGAGTATGTAGAAGAAAATGTCCTGATCTGACACAACTTTTTTTGTTGTTGTTGTCACCTCAAGTAAAAGAATGCCTACAGAGTATGCATTTGCCTTTAAACACCTAAAAAAAAAATTGCGCCACTGTTCAGATGTATCTAATCCGCTCTAATATGGAACAAACGTCCAGAAAAGTGCAAAAATGCAGAAACATTGAGTTCCTTTAAATCAAGACGAAAACCACATTTGGTTCGACTTGCCTTTGATTACCAATAATTGGAACATCAGTAGTTTCAGTCTGGACTGCAACTTTTCATAACTTCATCTTACCTCTGCAATATAATCTTTTTTTTTTGTTTATTTATTGTATTATATTATACATTTTTTTTGTAAAGAACATTGAATTGCTGAAAGAACCATAAGAACAAAGTTGAAATGGAAATTTAAGGATTCTTAATCAAACATTGTAGCACAGCTCACATCATCACTGCTTACCAGTTACTTAGGTGGGATAAGGGGTCCAAAGGATACAGACACACCCCCATTTACAGCCTGCTGTTCCAGAACAGACCCATTTTCTGCCCTGCCAACAGCCTTGACAAGTAATTTGTCTTCAGCTGTCTTTTTTTGTTGTTGTTGTTATAATGGGTCTGTCTGTCACTGTAAATTTGCTGTACAGTAAAGCAAAGCTTCAATCTTCTGCACATTCACCTTCATGTCCACAGGACATGTCAATGCTGTCGTGAACATTTGTGGGTCGCATGTCGAAGCGTATAGGAGGTATGGAAGGAAAACCAGCAGCAGCAATAGAAAAGTTTCAGATGATCTGATCCATAACTTACACGTTTTCTGCATGACTCAACAATCAAATGAAAGATCTGGATATTTAGCCTCATTTTAGGTAGCGGACATGTTTTAGGCCTTTTATTTCTTGTAGCTTTGGTGATTGAGGCTTAGAGAAAACGAAAACCAAGAATCCACCCTAATCAGCGAATTAACTCAAAACTCATGTAAAGGCTTCCTATGGGCAGATCACTAACCAGTATTCATCCAAATACTACTGGATGGAAAATGCCTTTAGTTTCTGCGTATGCTGGTAAAGATTTTGTGTTTCCATATACAGATTCAAGTCAGTTTGGGATTTTGAGTCTACCTATAGCAACTCCCATCCAAGATAACTAGATTTGTGGAGATATATCAGGAACTTTCTTCCTGATATTTTTGCTGATTGAGTTATTTCTCTGATGTCACACAAGGAAGCCTTAAAATACATCCTCAATTCAAAGCTTGCTAAGCCATGACATCATCATCCGTTTGGAAAATATTTAAAGAAAACTAAAGAAAATAAAAAGAAGTTTCATAATAATTCAGCTCATATAGGAAAAACAGGAAAAAAAAAAATTCTGATTTAATGTTTTAACAGTACATAGTCATGTTCTATGTTTTCTATTTTAATCAAACGATCTAACAGCTAATTAGCCGCCTGGGCTGGCTTCATCTATAAACAAGCCATCGGAGTAATGTGTGCTACAGACGCCCCGGTTTGTGACTGGTTCTCAGCTTTCTTGTTAGTACATGGCAAAAAATAGACGTAAACACTTAGATAAACTCGTATTAGCTCGCTCGGGCGTAGCATCAGATGTCTTATCAGCTTGTTAACCCGAGAGATGACCTATACGAGGGTATGTCATCTTTAATAACGTCCTGTTGGGCCACAAGCTTCTGTGCCTGCGCAGAGCAGCAAATGGCTGCGGATGTTGATGTGGGAATGTGCCTTGAGGCGAGCCGGTGATGAATGGAAGGCGTTGAGACAAGAGATTTTCAAAAATAGAGAATTGTTTAAAGAAAAAAGAGAAAGAGAGAGAGGAGGAAATAAGCTTTGAAATCATCCTATTCAGTTTTTTGTTTTTTCCCAAGCACTGGGTTTATAACATCAGCCATTATAAAACTTAGAGACAAAAGCTTTCTAATCCTGACTCCTTTGTTCACCCTTTGATGGCTGACTGTGTGTGCAAAGCCAGCGAGTGTTTGTTGGCTCCTATAGTAGGACACAAAACTGCGTGTGCGTGAGTGATGGCTAATACTTTTCAAAGCGGCACGCTGACCTACGGCACTGTGTGAATGTGTGAATGCACCCCTGCGTGCGTGTGTGTGTGTGTGTGTGTGTGGGTGCGTGTCCATGTGTTTATTTTAGATTAGACCCAACAGAAATCATCTCCATTGGGATGTTAGGCTGTTTTTTGCATCCAGAATAAGAGACATCAAAGAGAAACGAGTTCCACACGAGAACCGAGCAAATGGAGTATCTGTGCCGAGCTCAAACTTCTCCTGCGCTGTCAGAGAGATTTAAATCAAAGTGGGAGGAAGCTCGGATGGAACGGAGGCGACGCACGTGGAGAATGCTTAAACGTAGCAGAGCGTAGTAAAACAATTGTGCTGCTGAATTAGCACCCAGGTAGCATCAGGAGTCGGGAGTACCGAGTATGGGAAACTTTTCACCGATCCGGCAGCAGGCTCGGTCGGTCTCACAGATGATCTTTATTGATGAACTTTCGTCTCCCATCCAGACCTCTTTCTCTCCGTTTGCTTCATTTTCACATCAGTCCATATTTCTTCTTCCCCCCATACACAAAAGCTCACACATGCGTATGGTTAGAGATAACGTGCGTATCGTGGCGCGTCTTAATGCCAGAAGAACAACCCAGAGGGTGCATCTCTGTAGACCCCTGCTAAAGTGCTAAAACTGGAGCAGCTGGGGCATTTTGAAGCCGGGGCCAAACATCACAGTGGGAGGAAGACTCCACACTGGCTGAAGCTCTAATCTTTATTCTCTTCTGCAAAACAATTGTAATTACTGACTGCTTTGGAGCTGGCTGGGAATTTGGCCCTTTTTAAAATCCTCATGTCTTAGTAGTCTTGGTTGTTTTGTCCTCATCTTGGTGCCGTCTATAGCAGGATATTAAAGGTACGTTTTGCACCTGCTTTGGTAACCAATGATAAACTAATCATGTATTATATGTTCTGTATCTAAATGTGGTTAAATTTTGACTTAATAAATCATATCTACCATCAGAAATTTGCTTAGTTATACTCGTCATTAGTCATATTTCACAAGATATTTGCTGGTCCAAACACCGATGCAAACCAGAATAAATATAAAATTTTAAAAAGAAATTAAACATATTAAGTTATTCATAGGATTTTAGCCTTTTCAAGACTTTGTTCCTCCATTGTTACACAGCTTTTTTCTTTTAATTACTTATCTTGGGTACAAAATGATTTGCAGACAGTTAATAACTGTAAGGTATAAAGGGGGATATATTGTGTGTCAAAGCCACCAAGTCATTTTTGAAAGTTTTGTTCCTTTCCACTAACAAAACAAGACAGCACGAGATCTGTAGTTCATTAGAAAGAACTGAAACAAGATTTTTAGGTCAGCTGTATCATCCCAGTTTGTTGTTCTTCTAAATCAAATAAAACAGCCATTTAAAGTTTACCAATCATTGCAAAGTAATCTATTACAGGTTTGAGTATTTGCTATTTATGTTTGTCTAATTTTGTTTTGATCCTAATGCCAAAAAAAAAGTTTCCTGTTTATGTTTCCTTCAACTGAAAATATTAGTGTCTGAGTCACTGTCAGGATTGACTCAGAAACTTAGAACTGATGAAACACATTCAGGTTTCATTAGTCCTATTGTTTTTAGTCCTCATTTAAAAAAAAATAAAAAATCCCTGTATCTTATTGCCTCTAGAAGGTTGTTCCTTCATCACCGCCTCTGGTTAAGAGTCACAGTATTCTGCCATTTTGTCAAAGTTTCTTCTTTTTCTACCAAAAATAACAACAACAATTCTGATGCAGAAATGATTTTAAAATGGTGGATATTTTACTTATATTTGACCACAGCCTAGCATAGCTGAAGATGAGTTTGAATCTGAGGACTTTGTCAACACAGCAGAGAAACTGAGGAATTAATTTTTTGTTTACTTCAAAATAGTCATTTTCAAATGAAGAGTTCTCAATAAGCTAAAATTCACCGGTCAATATCAGACACATCCCAGACAGGGATTTGTGAGATTAATTTTACTTCAATTAAAAAATATATATATAATGGCATTTAACATTAGCAAATATGTACCACAAGATCTCACTACACCTTCATTCATCCCATTTCTGAAGTGTTTGACATCATTCTGCTCTTCCACAATCCCACAATCACACAAACTAAAACTGTTTTAACTGTTTGTTCCAATTTTTTTATGTTTTAGTGTTGTGTTAATGGAAAGCATATTCAAAATAGGGCTTAAATATGCACACACCCAGTGAAACACTATATAATTTTATTTATACCTTCCTGAAATGTTGCCATGAGTTCGCTGCCGCTGGAGTCCTGGGGTGCGTATATACATAGTAGAAAAGATTTAGGTTTCCTGAACATCATGACGAAGTTATAAATGCTGCTCCACATGGCAGCTGTTGTGTGGTGAGGGTTAAATAAAACGAAACACATCTTCTCAAGTTGTCGTCACGTTGCCAGTTTGAAGTGTTGTTTAAACACATCCTGTATTTACTTTTCCTCCTTGTTTTCGGTTCATCTCCAGCCTGCGTTTGTGGCCCACTTTTTCCGTTAATCCCCGTTTTCTCATGTGTGTTTTAATAGGATCACGGTACAAAACCAGACTGATTGGTAATGTGTAACATTTGTGTGTGTGTGTGTCTGCAGGGAGTTTGGCTGGAGGGATCCAGAGCTGCCGGAGGTGATCCAGATGTTGCAGCATCAGTTCCCGTCGGTCCAGTCCAACGCTGCAGCCTACCTCCAGCACCTCTGCTTTGGGGACAACAAGATCAAATCTGAGGTACTGAACTCTGAAAGGGGGAACAGCTCAGAAACACTCTGTCTTAGGAGGAGATATTCTTGAGCTACCGTACCTTTAGCGTCTTCTAGGTTATGTTCAAACTCATCTGCGAGCTTGGGAGTTCATTGGGAAATAATTATTCTATTCAGCAACTATGAGCATCTCATTGCCTCATTTAATAGGAGGTAAAGGAAGAAAAGGGTGTAAATAATTTTCAACATGCCAATTTTGTTATAAATATGTAAATTGTTATTATTATTGGTAGTAATAGTAGTAACACTAAAGTGACATGCAGAGAGGTTTGTGACTCAGGATGTACAAATATAGAGAGGCTAAAATAGAAACTTGTATTTCCCTTTTGGCCTTAATTCACAAATGTAGTTGTTTTAACAACTTTTAACTATGCTGTAAGCAGTCCCGTTCTGTTCTACAATGCAATGGCAAGACATTAAAAATAAATATTATTTTTTCTTTCTATTTTTACTTTTACTGTTTGCTTTCGCCTGATCTCTCATCTTTTTTTTTATTTAACTGAAAATCATGTGTGATCTTACTTTTATTTGTACATGAAGTCCATGCATCTGCATTTCAGACTCAAGTCTAACTTCTCCAAAGTGTTCATATTACTTCCATTGAGAAGAAACGTGTCGGTAAAATTCAAATATAACTTCGAGTGTCAGTCTGCTGGGGATTTAGATTGTTGTTGTGGAAATGCATTAAACCTCATTAATGCCTGATGTCATGTACCAACTGGCAACTCACGTTATTATTTACACTAGATTGTGTCAAATAATGTTTAACTCCAATTGAAATCCACAGTTTTCCCAAAATAAGCATACACAACCAGAATCCAACCTCAAATGCAATAAAAACATGCGTTACTGTGTACATATGTGTGAATCTCACTTCCAGTGATTCTAATAACACGATGCATCAGCGTCATCACAGGAGGAAACTTTGTTTGGTTTCACTCACTTCACCTTTGAATCACCACAAATTTTCACCACTTTTTATTTCCCATCCACATCCTTTTCTTCTTTTGAGGCAAACTGTTAATTCACTTTTACAAATTTAGAGCAGACTTAGAAAGTCCAGGGGATACTGACTTACTTACACTTATTTAGCAACCCAGAACAGGGATAAGAACAAACTATGCTAGCAACTCCTTTTTAAACTCCTGTTCTTCCAAGCCAGAAAAGGAATTAGACCAGAGGATACTAACTTATACTTATCTACCAACCCTGAATAGGAGTATCTACTTTATTTACTTTGGATCAACATTATTAGCTTTTTCTTCTTTTGCTCTTTCCTTTGTTTTGTTATTTTGTTTGTGTTTCCTTTTAAATCCTGTAAAGCACTTTGTGTTGCCTTGATACTAAAAATGTGCCATATAAATGAAATTACCTTTACCTTACTTTACCTTCATCAAATTTTCCAATAACATTGCCGAAGTCTTTATTTTTATTTTTTTAAAGCCTGAACTCAAGGCGTCTCTTTGAAAACCCGTTTTTCTCTGCGTCAGTCGTGGATCTTCCTCCGCTCCGTGGAAGCATGCAGGCTTCTGCAGCACAGCTGTTTGCGTTCACGGTGGAGCTGAAATAGGAAGATGGATAATGATCTGGAGCCTGCGGGGAGGGAAAAAAATAAATCAAATAAAATATGCTGCGCTTTCATTATTCCTCAGTCTGTACCTTCTGTCAGTGTCAAAACAAAAGCATAGAGAAAACACACAACGGGGGACACTTTATATGCATATGTTTCTGTTTGCAGAGTCGTGTTGCCTGACAATGCAACGCAATGGTTGCTTTAAAACGGTTTCACTGATTAAATGGAATCAAAATAAACAGGAATCAATAAGTCAGTTGTCAACAAGTAACCAGAGCCAAGCGGCCTCAGATATATTTGTGTAGATTCTTGACATAAATGCTAAAATATACCAATTTAAAAAACCACATGTAGTAATTATACCCCATAGGCTGCACTGTATCACAAACGTCAGTGTTTGTGGTATAACAAATTTATATTGTTAAGAAGAAGTAAAATTACATGGTCTTCAATTGCTTGTAAATTCTTTAACTTTAAGTGTGCCATTGTTTTCAGATTCTATTTAAAGGAAGGTAATTTTATTTATGTAGCACATTTTCAGCAACAAGGCAGTTCAAAGTGCTTCACAATGAATTAGAGGACATGCAAACAAAACAAGAGAAAAATGAAAGTATAAAAAGTTTACAAAAAGGTAAAAGTATAAAACTACATATTGGTTCCCCATGTTTAATAAGAATAAGAATTTATAAACTAGTGGGAGTTTCTCTGGATTCTTGATCTGATAAAACTAAAACTACATCTTGGTTCTCCATCTTTGAATCTATAAAGTTTATGATCCTAAATGTTTTGTTCAAATGTACATAAAATCAACAAAGTTTATCGGCTCTCTTTGTTTCATTATCTTTTGGAAGACAGCCGTCTCATTTCCAGAATTACACTGTTTGGTTGAATAAAAGAAATAACTTTTAATCTAAATATGTGAATAATGTAGCTGAAAGTCTTAAACTTATGAGCCGTGGAAACTCATCTTGTTCTTATTTATTCTGACAAATAGTTGGTCACACTCCCAAATATGTTGATGTGGTTTCTATCAGCTTGGAGGCCAAACCTGAACTTTCTAACCTACGTTAATCACACTATGTGTGGCAGATGACCAGCACATTTCAATGTGATAGTGGCAGCATCTGACTGTGAGGACAATTTTCTGCACCTGGGTCATGGAAGCTGGTCAGAGTTGAAGGGAAGATGGATCACCCGGGAGAAAACCCGGTTAGATGGTGTGAAAAACGTTTGTGCACGCGGCCCGGTCAAAGTCCGGTACTGACAGAGTCTGTGGCGAAGCATTGCTCACCGACTTTCTCCATGCAATGTGTCTGAGTTTGAGCTGTTTTGAAACTGAGAATGTGGAAAGATCTGTCTCTAGATGTTCATTTCAAAAATTATTTTATCTCCAAAGGGGAGAAAAAATACAAAGTCGTGGCTATAATTACAGGAAAAGGCAGCAAATCACGACCTGAACGAACACAAATTTTCAGATTTTCATTTGTAAAAAAAACCCCAAAAGGTTTAAAAACCATGTAGTATTTTCATTCCTCTTCACAAATGTATATTACTTTGTGTTGATCCATCCAAAATAAAAAATTTCAAGACATCACAAAAGTTGAAAAAGTTAGTCATAGACTGAGTTTGCTAATTGTATTGTCTTATCAAGCTGAGACTGCTAATATTCTGGCCACTGTTATATTTATCACACTGCTTAAATATAAATTATTCATGTGCGACAACACAACTTCATAACACTGTGCCCAGATACCATAACGGCAGGTTGTAAATCTGACGACTGCCAATTTACTTTATTATTATCCTGCCGTTATCTGTAACACCGAGACGTGCAAATGCATAAAATTGTTATTTAGCGCATTGCTTGAAGGCGAGGCGATTAGTCTCCGTTGGATGGGCGCTCCATTTGGCTCGTGTGTCTCTGCATGGCTCGCTGCTTCACTCTGCATTAGACGGCCATAACTCCCCGGCACAAACACTTGGCCTGGCTCAGACTGCCGTCTTGTTCCTGCTCCGTCTCCATCCTTCGTCTGGAGCCGCCGTCTCTCTGTGTCCGGCAGAACGCTGATCCGTGTGTCTCCTCTGTGTCAAGCCTGTGAATTTGAGTTCCACTTTATTGACGCTTACGGAGGCGACGGAAATGAGTCCGAACCGAGTTCTCCAAACAGTAATCAGGCACCAGCAACCGAACGCAGAGTGAGAGGTGAAACAAAGGGACTAGACTGATGAAGTGTGGAGGAACTGAACTCTGTAGGCCAAACATTGTTTCTCCCTTGAAAAAGCTGCAGCTTCATTGGTGAAACTACACCGAGGGATATGTGTGACCTTCCACCTGATCAGTCTCCCAGCAAGTAATACAGCTGGAGCTGTCTGTCATTTGTGTAATGCATCTAAATTTCTGAGGATCAAAACTATATTTCATAGTCCCATCAAGTGAATAAATGTAATCAGCCTTGAAGCTCTTACCTTTTTGCACCTATTTGTCTTCATTACTGCGTTGTGTTTTTTCCTGTCCAGTTCAGGTAAAGTAGAAAACAACAGTATTCTCCACACTTATTCGTATCTCCACTTAAAATTTATGAAACTCATTAAAATAAATGCATCTTTTATTTAAAAAGATGGATTTTTTCAATGCATCTTTTTCAGATGGATCACAGAAAAATCTGAATCCTTTTCATTTCTGTAGATGTATTTAGTACAACAAAATGTTTTATTTTCTGTTTTTTAAGCACATACTTTGCTTTTTCATTAAGTTGATTACAATAAGAAGTGACCTAACGGTAACTTAGCCACTCATGCTATTTTCATTAGAGATATGTGTTTTTGTCTTAAGTGTTTTGAATTGATTTATAGTAGAGCATTTTCAACTCCTCAACAAAACCAAGAAATGGCTACAAATTATGTAGCAATCGGCACCCATATCCACACTCAGAGCAATAATTATGCTATAACAACTTGAATTATTAATAAAAAAAGCTGGACGAGGACCCAAATTTGCCTTGTAAACTCACAGAGTGATGCGTATGTAAAGGCAGATCAAATCAAAACAATGCCAGAGCTCACTATTGGACGACAACAGCACAAACAGTAGCTAGCTAACTATTCTCTAGCTGTGAAGCTAGAACTAGCTAGCTACAAAGCTAGCTAGTTTTTGCCTGAAACCTAGATGTGTAGCTAGCTCGCTTTTTAAAAACTGAGTTATATAGCTAGCTAGCAAGAAACCATGAGAAAATGACTTTCCTTCTTAAGTTGTTGCTTAGGAGGAACCCCTAAAAAATGTACACATTTTCTTAATAGATAGACAGATACTGAACGTATCACCATTTTCTTAAAACATGGTGTTTGCCGGTTCAGGCTGTCAATGTGATTTTCTTGAGCTGGGGCAGTGAAAGTGGTGGAATCATGAGTGGAAGTCGATTCTGGAAGCTGTGAAAGGCTGCAGATCTTGAGATGGATTTTTACCTTCCAGCTGCATTCAATAGGTATAGGTAAAAAAAAAAAATACCTCTCTTTAGATCTCCAACCTGTTGAACCAAAATCATTAGCCGTGGTGTCTGTTACATAATGTACTTTACTTGCGTGTTTACCACACAGAATTTATAGTTCTGAGGCACCACTGAATCTGACACGTATAGCCGCTGGAGAACAGATTCTCCTCGCGCTGTTGACACGTCGTCTGTGCTGCTCTTCACTTTTGGTTCACATCAAAATGATCACAGAGGATCAAAATGCCCGTCAGCTGTCAGCCATAAAGAGCAGCGTTGTCCTTTGAGCCCACCATTCTACAGAGACATCTGCTTTTCAGGCCATGATTTCACACATAGTGACAAAAAGTTACTCATGATGTTGTTGTACAGCGAGAAAAGTGGAACCTCTCTACAAGTCAGAATCCTGAATGAGAAATCAAACTTTAAAACGATTACCAGTACCGGATCGGATGAAGCTGCAGGTGGTAGTGGTAGTAGTAGTAGGGTTGTGTTGCAATTTTTGTGACAAAACTCACACATATTTCACTTGGATGATATTTGCATTAATGTTTGAACAATGTAAGTTCAGTATATGAGTTACAATCTAAGGCCTCTCACAGTTTTTACCTTTTATTTGGAACGAGTGTCAACCCTGCACAGCTCCTCTTTTTTCGTTAAGAACTAAAAATTACTGTTCATGGAGAACAGCAAGTTTGCCCTGCATTTTTATTGTCTAGATTCAGAATAGTGGTGTGGGCCACACACACACACACACACACACACCCACACCCCTACATGCAAACACAGCTGATGTAGAAGGGGCCTTCAAATTTGAGGCATTTGTTGGTAGGGCTGTGTAATTGTATCGATTCTACCATATTTATCGATATTTTTCTCATAAAGTATTGATTTTTCATCTGCGAGTATCGCTACATTAAATCCTACTTTGAGTTTTATGTCAAATTCACATGAATGAAATGACAGCTGTCACACGTGACTTTTTTTGCCCAGTTGCACACGTACATTAAAGATGACATGTAATGAAACAACCAGTTACAATTAATTAATTAATGAAGTGAAATAGATAAATTACATTATCTAATATAAGTGAATAAGAGAAAGAAGGTTAGTTTCCTGCATAGCCAAATACACAAAGCCACACAATTAACATTTAAACAAAGCAAATGCATAACAAATGTATAACAAAAGCATTTATTACACCAGTATTACACCATCAGTTATAGTAATTCAATCCAAGTCTATAGAACGGTCACAAAATCTAAAATCTTTCAGAAAATCTTTAAAATGTATTGAATCCTATTGGTTGCTGAATATTGTGATATATATCGTACATGAACAGAATATTGCGTATCGTATTGTTGTGAGATTAGTGTATCGTTACAGCCCTATCTGTAAGTCCATTACTGGTATATTATTTTCCAGTTTTGATGGAGAAAACTTTCTGAAACGCGTTTTTTGTTCAAGCTCCAACGTGTGCAGCTCTTTACTCTTTCCTTTGTGTGTAGATTCGCCGACAGGGCGGCATCCAGCTGCTGGTGGACCTGTTGGATCACCGGATGACAGATGTTCACCGCAGCGCCTGCGGAGCCCTGAGGAACCTGGTGTACGGCAAAGCCAACGACGACAACAAGATCGCCTTGAAGAACTGCGGAGGGATACCCGCTCTGGTCCGACTGCTGAGGAAGACCACCGACCTGGAGATCAGGGAGCTGCTCACAGGTACAACACACCTGTCGTCTCAGCATTACTGTGAACTGGAACAAAAAGCTGCTGCTCTTTTTACTTGGACTTGGATCTCAGTAGCAGAAGTGCCCTTGTGCCTCCTCTTAATGGGGTTTTTGTTTGTGTTTGAACTGGGAATGATCCTTCACATGTTACTTGCAAACATTTAATTTACTCGAGGCACACCTTGCTGCACTCTGAAAGGAGCTCAAAAATATCCTCCCACACACACACACCCCCTCACACAAAGAGATTGTGAGGAAACGTGAGGCTACAGTCACTACTGTGGCTTCCAGAACTGCCACTGCACACAAACAAGTTATGAAATATGGATTTATGGTTCATTAATTTCAGCTGAGTGTGGGATGTAAACACAGAGTCATCAATCAATGCTTTGCTAATGTTTCTGTCACGTTGCTACATTTAGATTTTACACCTATTGTGTGTGTATATATATATATCCTTAGAGAGTCAGAAATGACAACTCTAAAAGAGGAATATGACTCAATTCTTAAAGCTGATCTTCACAGGAAATCCCCAGAGGAGGAGGCGTGTGTGGGGGGGTGTGTGCATGTGTGTGTGGTTTTGGATGGTGGGTGATTCCAATCCAGGGACTAAATGAGGAAATTATTGATTTCTCTTTGTGGCATCCACATTTTATGAAAACATCTAGCTGAGGTCCCAGTCGTATGAAATCTGACGTGTAGCCGGCGCCACTGAGAGCGACTGGCCGTTGGGAAAGGATACAGATTTCACTTCTGACACTCCAACTAATAATTGCTATTGTTGGGTTTGTCAAAATGTGGACAGCTTTTTATGTGCAGCACACACCGTTTTAGAAACAACCATTTTTGTTCATTTTTGTCTGGAAAAATAGTTAAAGCACGTTCAGACCGGGTGGAGAGGTTCTATAAATACCAAATCCTGTCACATATTCTCAACTGGACTCAGGTCTGGGTTTTGACTGGGCCACTTTATCACAGGGATATGTTGTGATTTAAGCCATTCCACTGAAGGATGAACCTCCACCCAGGTCTCATGTCTTAAGTCGCCCCTGATTCTTATATTTAGTTCCCATCTACTCAAACCAGCTCCAAATCCCCTCAACATGATGCTGCCACCACCGTATTTTGTCCTCTAGGAGATGCCACACCTGTCAGATTCCTAACTATTACCAAAAAAAACCCAAAACTTCACACTGAGACAATCCTTGGTGTTGGTTTGTCACATAAAATCCTGATGAAATTTTTTACTTTATGGGCATCCTGTGGTAAAAAGTTGGAATCTTCAAGGCTTAAAAATACAAAAATACTAAGGAACAAAACTAGAAAAAATGCTCTTTGCTTTGTAAAATGTAGAGACTCAATAATGGTTTTTATAAGTAGTTTATTTTAAGATGTTTTTAGTATGCTGCTGAAAAAAAAGTCATCAGATTTTCTCTGTCTTTGCAAAATACTCACCATAAGTCAGAGACCCGATACAAAGTTCCAGCAAATATTGGGGATTTTTTTTTATCTCAACTTAAGTCATTTCTGTATAAAATGAAAGCAAAACTATTTTTAAATACTGTATCTAAAGCTTCCAGTAGGTGTTTATTTATTTACTTATTTTTAAACTCAAAGATATTTTCCATCTTTGACTCGGGTATCCTTGCAAACCCTCCTGAAACAAAAGCCGACCGCAGCCGTCCTCCGAGTCGCTCACTTCACGCCGCAGGCCGACGTGGGATTCCGGCCGGGGGACAAACGCGTGAAGCATCGATTGCGCCGACCGGATTGACGTGAAGCAGCGCTAACAGGACAGTCAGAGGCGTCGTCTCCTGTCCCTCTCCCCACAGAGCGTGAGCCACGTGTTACGTTTCTGTGCATCGTCTTGTGTGTTTGTGAGGCTTGGAAGGGTGTCAGTCTTCCCCCCAAAAAAAAATAAAAAAAATGGGAGTAAAAAGAGTTTTGTATGCAACGAGAGTGTTAAAGAAGATTACCATATAAATTAGAGCTGCAATTCATGGCGTGGAGCACAGAAATCCCCTCTGTCACAAATTAATCAGCTCAATGACCGACTGGACGCACGCAGAGCGCTCTGTTCGCTCTCCTTCAATGACCCACAGGAAGTCTCCCCTCTTTTCCTTCTCTCTCTTTCGCTCCAGTTCGATTTTTTTTTTTAAACTGGTCTGTCTTTTTTGGGGGATTATTTTACCACCCGTCTCTCCGTTGTCCTTTTCTTTGCCTTTCGCCATTCCTCGGTATCAGCAGCCTCGTCTGCTTGCTTTTCTTTGTCTGGTGAGCATTTTGAATCAGAATCACAGCAGGAAGTCCAGGTACCTGCCTCGTTGGCCACACACACACACACACACACACACACATGGGTGTCCCCTGTTGGTTAGGTACACAAGTGCTGACCTACTCGTAATCACAGTCTTGTGTGACAAACTGTCTCTGCTGTTCAGTCCCTCTCCTTTTGCTTCACTGTAGTTACGGTTTCCTCTTAAAAAAAATCATGTGGGTGGAATAACAAGTCAGATTTTTCATCGTGCAGAGTAAATATTACATACATATTCAATGTGGATGTTTAAACTTGAAATGCACCGCCTCTTGCACGCGTTCTTCTTTAGACTCAGAAGAATCCTCTCTGTTTGTTAAGCCCAGGTTTAACATTTTGCACAGAATAATTGCGATCCGCAGTCAGCATGTGTGGAATACAAAAACAGACAAGGACAAGATCTTTTACCTTCATCTCTTACCTTACAAAATGCAACAGCTGCACACATAAGAGAAGGAAAATGTAAACTTGCAACTTTACGGAAGCGTTGAACCGCCAGAGCTTGGGATCAGATTCAGGGGCAGCATTTCTTCCTAGGGAGAAAGTTTCTCGCTGGAACGCAAAAACTTTCTCGTCACAGCAGAATGCAATAGCAAGACTCACGAAAACAGAAAGTTTCTTGTTATGAGATCATTTTTATATGTGGTTATAACGAGAAAGTTTCTCATTGAGATGAGAAAATGTTCTCGTTATAAGGAGATAAAGCTAGAGTTTCTCATTAGAACGAGATCGTTTTGTTTAAATGAGATGCAAAATATGCTCCTCTGACAGATTACAAGTTGTTAGAAAGAGGTGAAGGGACTTGATATGACTCTCCTTTCCCTGCTTCCTCTAGACAACATCTAAAAATCCCAACTTGTTGCTGTTTGTCACCTTTCTTATTTAAAAGAGAAGACATTTTGGTTCTAATGAGCTGTGCATCTCGTTATAACAAGTTTCTTTGACCTCATTAAAACGAGCAAGCTTTCTAGTTCTAATGAGTTTTGCATCTCGTTATTACGAGGAAGTTTTCACGTTTTTCCCGAGCTACTACTAAATTTCTTTCTACGCTTTCGTACAATTTATATATTAGTTCCAGCAATAATTTAAAAAAATATGTCTAAACTTTTCAGCTGAACTCTTCTCTGTATGAGGAGTAGCGTTATCATGTAGCCAATTTCTGGGTTTTTTTAGCTTTGAAATGCTAATATATCCAATTAATATTTCTTTTTAAGACCAAATATATGAGAAAATAATTGTTTTTGCTATAAGTGGTCATTAGTTGTTTAAAATAAGGAGACAGGCAGTGTCACAGCAGTCACTTATTAGCTAATGATAATAAATCTGTGTGTGAATACAGTGAAATCCTTATGAAAGCTTTGAGTTTTCCGACAGAGTTTAAACAGAGAAACTTTATCTACTACGTTTTACCTTCCGTGTTTCCTATTAAAAACCTTCCAGCTTGAAAGAAAACTCAACAAGACTTTTTCTTTTAAATATCTTCCCGTATCTCTGACTTGATGAGTTGTTCACCAGAAACTGTGTCTGCCGTGTCAAAGTCTGGTTTAGGCCATTTGAAGGTCTGGAGATGTCTGTGAAAACGTTTGTGTCCGACAAGCGCAAGTTCTGAGAAAAATTGTAAAAGCCCCAACAGTCACATCTCAGATTTTATAGAGACCCAAACCTAGCATGCTGGGAATGATGGTAGTAATTTGTCTGTACAAACTAAAAATAGACGGATGTCCATAGTTGTGCTTAATCCAGCCGAGGTTTTCAGAGGACGCCTCTAAGCGGAGGTTGTTTCTGTTTTGGAGGCTAAATCTGTGGACAGGATAATTGCCTCCTGTTGGGTTAACGCCGGGCCTGCTGTCCAGAGTTTCCGGAAACCTGCCCTGAATACAAAGGAGACCCATCGATTACTTCACCGGCTCTCTGGTTGAGGCTTGTGTTCAGCTGAAAGCAGGAACCGGTTTAAACTTTCGGACTTGTCGCAACATAAGGCGTCCGGCAGAGTGGCCTGTTCTTCCCTGATCCTTTGAAACATCGTGGTTCTGCTGGTTATTAGATTAGGAACTCATCATCAATTTTTATTAGATTTTTAATTTTTTTTCTCGTCAACCGATTTCCATTTCTTCCCTTCTCCACTTTAATACATATTGTGGGATTTTTTTTTAAATTTCTTTTTCTTTTTCCCGAACAATGATTTGCTGATGCCGGAGGAAAATAGCCTCTCACACCGTTTATGACACACCATCACCACTCTGGAGCCGTTCCAGCTGTGAGAGTGTATCTCACGCCTGAGCGGCCTTCTGATTGGCTGACCCATAGCTGAAAGAGCAGCGGTGGCCTGGACCTGACATTGCTGGGAGTACCGGAGTGGAAAAAAAAACCTTGGATAAACTGAGTAAAACGAGTTGGATAGTCAATAGAAACATAGATGTATAATGGCTTCGTTTAGACCTGGAATCATGGATTAAAAGATGAAACTTTAAGAAACAAGAAGTGCTTTGTATCTTAGGAAATAAAAAAAAATTAAGTAGCACTTTATTCATACTAAATATCTGTAACCAATTGAATCTGTTAATTTAATATTGTTTACTTACTTTGTGAACATTTCTGTATAAAAAGGATGAGAGCTGACGACTCAGAATGCCGCCAACAATTTTCTATTTTCTACATTTTATTTAAAGCCAAACCCAAAAAGAAAAGTCATCCTCCCACAATGCACGCAGATGTGTGTGTCATTGCAGGGTTTTCTCGTTCGTCATGAAGACCAGCAGTCATTCTGAAGGTCAAAGCTTCATCCTGGAGCCGCTTAAAGATGCAACACGTCACTAGCATATAAAGCTAAACTGTACATACAGTGTCTTGCTAAAGGTTCACAAAATTCTGCTGCTGAGCCTCTAAAGATCTTTCTTTTTTTTTTTTATGTTTCTCTACCTTAAAGTAATCAGAGAGTTGTTCATTAGATTCTGTAAAATAAGCTATAATATTCACTATGACACAAACTGTAACCTCACATCAAGATCCTAAAATTCCTTGACAATTTTAGTTGGAACAATAAGAGATGAAATATGAAATAGTCTGGGAGAACCAAAGACGCACAACGCTGCGATGGCCTAAACAGAGAACCGTGACAGGACGACGAATCCAAGCAAACTGCAAATCAAATGGGAAATGGCTTCGGAGACAAAGAGCGATAGCTGACATATTCATTTCCCCTCCCTCTCGGTAGCGGCGCGCCCGCTGCCTCCTGTTGCCACTCATGATGTAAGGCTGTGGCAATTAACCCCCTTCATCTGTCAGACACTCATTGCTCTCTCGGTGTGTGGGGGTGGGTGTGTGTGTGTGTACCCCTCGCCGCATGTCTGTTTGCAGCGTCGTCCGTTGAGACGGTCGGCGGGTTTGTGAGTGTGCGCGTTTCTGATCAAATCTAAAATCCCGTTGCCTTTCACCTCGGGGAGATGATGTCATTCTCTGCACAGCGAGTGGCGACGCTGGCAAACAGCTGATTTTTCTCCAGATAGTCAAGAATCTCTGCCTTCGCAGCTGCAGCTATGACATCATGCATTGCATTTCTAATTACAAGAAACGTAGTTGTTACCTACTAAAGCAGGGCTCTGGTGAAACACGGCTGTGGAAGTGCCGTGTTTGCTCAGAGGGAGTTTTATAATTTTTCTTTCTCATTAAATGTTTTTTTGTTTGTTTTTGTTTTTCGTCCTGCGTTTTAAACGTACTCTCTCAGACACCGGAAAAGACTATGCGGAGAAGGTGACGTCTCTCTGGTGGAAAGATTTTAAAAGTTGTAAAGTTAAACTTCAGAGAACAAAATGGTGAGATCCGTGAGATCATCTCGCAGACCCGCCAGTCGTCAAAACAGACATTCAATCACATGGCTGAGGGTTTTGTTGGAATAAAACTCTATCAAACACTACAATACAGAGTTTCTGGAGAAACGTTTCTTTAAACTACACCGTGCAAAACACTTGCTTTGAAGAGTAAAAACAGGTTCAGCATAATTATGGACAGAATTAGATGCCATTTTTTCATCAAAATGGCAGAAAAATCTCTAATCTGCACACTTCGCAGCTAGATGCTACAGAAAAATGCTCGGCACATACAATTTTTTCTGATAATTGCTGATAAATAACTGAGTGGTATGTGCAATAATCAGGCCAAAATCAACAACACAGCAGTAACTCAAGGGGTGAAAGTTGGGAGGAAACAAAATATGTAAAGCCCTTTATGTTCAATTGCCAGAACATCTGTTTCTGAGGAAAAACACCGACATATCCGGTGCTGTCCTGCATATGATACATATTTCAGAATCAACTTTATTCGCCACGTTTGTGGGTACAAACAAGGAATCTGATTTCAGTTTCATCATTAAAGTACAAAGAAACATTTAGTGAGTAAAAACCATGTGGATAGGAAAGGGCAATAGCAACATTTAATAGGGAGTGTGAGTGTGTGCCACCTTTTCTGCATTACACACACACACACACACATATACATTTCCTACCCAAGAGAAAAGCAGTCTACCAAAGTTTGACATTTTGAATGTTTTTAATTAATGTAAAGCTATATGTTTAACCCAACAACTCAAGCAAAGACCGTCACCTGAATTTCTGTGCAACCAAGAATGATGATTCCCTAAGAAAAAACAATCCTACTTCAAGTTCAGATATTTATTTAATGGCCACATGATTTAAAAAAAAAAGTATCTAGCTAATGAATATCTTAAGAAAAATTGCAGAATTTAGCTGCACACCCGTTTTGTCCCGATCGCCACGAGAAGCTAAACTCTTTAAACGACGAAGCCAAAAGTCATTTTGCAAATGTGTTTGACCCCCAAACAGCAGCCGTCCGCCTTAAAAAATAAAAAAGCCCAAAGTGCTGATGGGGTCAGCTTTGATTTGTCAAGGGGCTTAGATGCAATACACACTTAAAAAAAAAATGAATACACACGCACAAGTAAAAAAAAAAAAATCCTATTTACAGATAAGAAGAGCTGTAATTACGCAGGCACTGTTGAACCGAGGGTGAACAGCAAGAGGCCTGAAGAGCGGGACGCCTTGCTCCAGACGCGTTAAACGCTCACAGACAGAACGGATGCATCGCCACCACGGCTGTAATTACTGTCATAAAGGCATGGGGCCAATACGTACAGATATGACACTCAAAGGAAAACC
Organism: Brachyrhaphis roseni; assembly: GCA_903066815.1. Classification (NCBI taxonomy): domain Eukaryota; kingdom Metazoa; phylum Chordata; class Actinopteri; order Cyprinodontiformes; family Poeciliidae; genus Brachyrhaphis; species Brachyrhaphis roseni. The sequence continues at coordinate 3,254 of CAEFZY010053757.1, read as the reverse complement.
ATATAATTACACCAATACAAAGATAGTAAGATAAAGGTCAACGAGAGCGACGGCGTCCTGCATCATTTATGACACTCAGGAAGTCAGAGTGGTTAATAGTAAAACACGGTGATTTCCCTCGTTGTCTCCCCCCTTCTTTTTTTTCTAAAACGTTCAGCAAACTTGTTCCAAACAACAAGAGAGGTATTCTTCAGAGAAAGGAGGCCTTTTTGTCCGTTCTGGTCAAAAGTGTTTTGTAGTTTGTGGCGGCTGGCGGTAAGGGTAATTGGTAATTGGTAGGCAGGAGAAAAACTCCACTTACTTGGTTGGCTGGTCGCTACATGGTGAATTCAGGAGAGAATTAAGAGGAGGGATGGGGAGAGCTGCAGCGGTTGTCCGTTCAGTGGATTTACTGTCTTCACTTTTTCTTTCAAACGAACTCACACTATTTGTGTCGTTTAAAGAAATGGTGTTCAGTATTGTGCTTGGGTGTCACATTCTGATAATGTTAAAGTATATTTTAATGTGTAGACATTCAAAAAGATGCAGAGCAACAGACTTGGGCAATAATTTAACTAAGGGTGCACAATATTATCAGCACGGTATCGGTATCGGCCAATATTAGCAGTAAAATGTAATATCAGACATCGAAATAACTCACAGATATAAAAGCTGTTGTTTTTATGAGATTTATGCAGAACAGCACAATGTTTGAGTGTCGTCTTTGTCTTAGAGAGAGCAAATGTCATGAATAAATTTGACATTAAACATAATGCAAGTTGAAAGTGCTACATTTTCAACCTCTTTCTTACCTTTGTAGCATTTGCATTTGGTGGCAGGCTAAACTGATGAAGATAATGAAGTATTTTAATCCACAGCAGAGAAAACCTTATAGTTTCTGTAAGTATCTATAGAAAAAAATATTGATATTGGTATTGGTTATCGGCCAAATGAGATTTAGTATATCGGCATATCGGATATCGGCCAAAAATCATGCATTCCCAATTTTAACAAGGTAATGGTATTTGCACAGTTAAAGCACTGTAAAATAATATCTATTTTCTTTTGCTTTAAAACAGAAAAGCAGAAACTATTCTTATTGCAGGTTACAACACCTGTTGTAAAAAAATGTGTTCAGTGATTTCCTGCAGAACATACTCGATAGAGTTTTAAATGGCTGCTAGCATTTCTAAAACCTAACATGTCCCACAGAAGAAAGAGGTCAAGCACTGCAAAATATTTTCTACTTTTCTTTGTTGGGCCTCTGTGGGTTTGTTTTTCTCTTGAGAGTCTTGGTCATTGCATCATGCCAGGCAATATAGCATAACATACCTGTACCTCCATTATTTTGTATCCCAGTTGCCAGCCAATTCCTAAAATCTGTAAAATAAACTCTGGAAACGTAGTTGTAGTTTCCAAGCACTTATTGCACAGAACATGCTTCCATTTAAAAAGGAACAATAATAAAAGCTTTGCACTAATAATATATGGATGGTCTATTGTTGAACTGTATGTCTGTCTGTTTTCACATCATTCTAATTATTAATGGGGCATATTTCTAGACCTTTGTGTGTTCAACCACTGATTAAAAGTTTCCAACTAGGAAATTGATTCTTACCCGATTTGAGCCATCGTCATAATCTGCGATTATAAGTGTTAAATGTTTGTTGTATTGGAAATGTAATAATGCCAATATGGCGCTGATATTGATCCCTATGCTAAACTGGTAGTAGACATGAACACTAGACAAAGTCCACACTTTTTCAAAGGTTCCAGATGTGCTGTCGACTTTCTGCGTGTTTTCCTTTCTCCTCCATCTCTGCTCTGCTTCGTCCGCAGGTGTTCTGTGGAACCTGTCGTCATGCGACGCCCTGAAGATGCCCATCATCCAGGACGCCCTGGCCGTGCTGACCAACGCCGTGATCATCCCGCACTCGGGCTGGGACACGTCCCCCCACACCCAGGAGGACCGCAAGCTTCACCTGCACTCCTCCCAGGTCCTCCGCAACGCCACAGGCTGCCTCCGGTCAGTTCTTAGTTTTCTTTTTTTGTCTTCGTCTTGTACCTCAGATTTCTGGTTGACACTTTGCAGAGCTTGTTCTGTTGTACATTTCTTCTTCTTCTGTTTTTTTTTTTCTCTTATCCAGCACCCAAACAGTAAAGAGTCTGTCAGACTATATATAACACAGTCATATATTTTTAGAAAACATTCAGTGTTATTTATTAAATTTTTTTACCAGTCAACACTCAGAAAACTGAAAGACGTTGCTTCATTTCTGATGACTCACCAGTGTAGCTGCTCGGTTTCTCGTTGGTTGTGCAGTGCAGTTTGGAAAATGTGGGGCTGATACAGACTGTCAGGGCAGCAACTTGTTACATCCACTCAGGTACATTTACTTGAGCAAAAAATTATTTTAGGAGTTATGTCTATGCACGTTGCTTCTTACTTTTACTTGAGTAATATCACTGTGAAGCATCGCTGCTCCTACTTTAGCAAAATGTCTGAGTAACTTAAGCGAATGAAGAGCAAACGTGTTGTAACCAAAAATGCAGCAGACACAGACACAAACCAGCAGCTTTACATCAAAGTGAGACGTCTTGTTTTAATGTTCAGTTTTAAGTTGGAATGAATAAGTTAGTGTTGAATTTGTGTTATTTTTTTGTGTTGTTTGGATTACAAGAATTTGCATATAAATTTTAAATTTTGTACATCTGACATTATTTTAAAATGTCAAATCAAATGTTTTTTTTTTGGGGGGGGGTTATCAGTTTCTCAGTACTTGAATAAACATTTTACCAAATACTTTTTTTAATTTTAATTGAGTAAAAATATACCAAAATACCGCAACTTTTACTCAAGCACAATTTGTATGTGCTCTACCACCCATTTATTTATAATGCTCTAACTAAATATACAAACTGAACTGATTATACAGCTATAGAAAAAATTAAAGCTGCAAGCAGCCTCGTGCGGCCCTCGCAGCCAAGCGCCGCTCCGGCCTATCAGCCACCGCGGGGGTTCCAGCACCGCCAGCCGCCTGCCACCGCAGAAGCTCTCACGCAGTTTCCAGCAGCGCCGCCCACTAGCCACAGCAGAAGCTGTCATGCACTTCACGCGCCCGTCCACCAGCCGTTACGCACCGACGCATTCGGCAGCGCTTCCCGACAACACGCCAAAAATCTGGTGCAGATCGGGCGATGTAGCAAAGAGATAAAGCTTATGGATTAACCTAGGGGGCGCAGCAGAGTGAAGTTACATTTCAATGGTGTTGGGC
>CAEFZY010053752.1:0-62510 GCA_903066815.1 Brachyrhaphis roseni | reverse complement strand
GGAAGCTTGGTCCATGGTGCTGAAAGTGAACGCGTCTCCTTCTGAGTTTGACATTATGAGTCTCCGAGACCATGTCGCCACCAAAAAAGAAAAGGACGACAGACATTATAAGTTATTTCGCTACCTCGGCTGTAAGTACAGTGAGTGGACCCATAAGTTAGATATCTATCACGCAACGCATTTGTTGTAAAGTCCGGTGTTTAGTAAGGTCAGCACTGAATGTGAGGTAGAATAGGTCTGTTAATTATGTAATATTTTTTCACATAGGATGCTCAGACAGCAGAGCAAGGGGCAGAGCAGAACGATGGAGAGGTGGCTGGAGCTTCAGGGCTCCAGGTGAGGTGTTAGTTCTCAGATATGGAATATACTGTGAAATTATCTCAGTAAATATGGCATTTGAAGTGTTAGTCTTAAATTAAGTTAAGCTAGTGTGAAGGGAGGGGGTTATTAAGCCAATGTGGTGCCCCCCACCCCCCACTGGTCAAAAATGGTCGGTGCTCCTGGGCAGTGCACTGTGCCGCGGTTGGTCCTTATGAATAGTCCGGACCTGGTTGGGTCCCACCAAAACTTAGACCAAACCTACGCCCTTGTGCAGCAGAGTTCATGATGAAATTCCAGTCTGAGGCATTTGTAAGTTTCGTATTGGGTGTAGTTTATATTTACCTGAAGCAACTGTCGTTTTAAAGTGAAACTCAAAAATAAATCTCCAATTACTTATAGAATAAAGAGAGGTCATGAATATTTTGGACATGATGCTTAATTTGCTTAAAGGAAATTTCATTGTAAACAACATATGGTCCAGAGGGTTACTAAGAACCAGATGTGCCGCTTTTCGAGCTGTTTACACCTGTTTCCTGTGGCTTCAGGCTTACGCTGGGTATCGATTTTATTTTTCCTCCATCAGGGACTCATCTCTGTCTTTTGTCTTTTTGTCAGTTTTTTTTTCACCCTTAAGGCAAGCATAGATAGCTAGCCTTCTTTCAGAATCATGTTGGCTGTCGGGATTTATGAGTGAAAAGGCATCGAAAAATAGCACAGTGCAGCTGGTGTCTGCTAACCCATCAACATGATGAAAGCTTTGAGCAGAGGCCTAGATGGAGAAACTTTTCATTTCTGTGATGGCTTTTGGTCTTTATAAATGCCCTTGGATTTTTCCGTCAGGTGGTGGGCATGGACACTGATCAAAGGCCTTTCTCCAGAGGAGACTCTGCAGGTCAGGGCCAAGGTAGCCAGCCTGGAGGCTCTGAAGGGCCAGAGGGCCGACTTGGGCTTGCAGAGAGCCTGGGAGGGAAACTATGTGGTGAGTAGGTGAAGGAGAACCAATTAGATTAAATTAGTTATAAAGATAAAGAAACAGACGAATAATATTTAATGTTGCCAGTATGTAAAATTTAAAATCAATGCAAAAATGCTCTTAGTTATGCTTGTGCTTGTGTGCTATGTTTTTATCCTTTTTATCTTTTTGCCTTTTTGATGCCCTGATTGAAAGACAATTAAATTTTGTTCTGCATATTACAACGGCATTACTGATGATTTTCACCATACATGGCAGTGGACATGCAGCTAAATATACTGCTACATATAAAATCTAGTTTGTTTTAATCAGCTTTTTATAAGCCTAGTTTGCAAGTTTCTACTAAAAGTAACATGTCGGATGGCTTCTTGCAGCAGAATCTGCAAAACAATTTAATAGCAGAGCGCATAATCTTTACCTAATTTTTTTAATACACTTGAATATTTCTTGTTACTGTTAGTTGCTTTGCCTCAAATATAAATTAATTAATGGAGAAATCTGGAAATTTGAGATGGGAAAAGTCTGAAATAATATAAATGTGTAAGAACCCTTGTAACTTAGGTCTGATCTCACTGTGATTTGCTTCAAACCATTTTCTTTTCTCTTGCTTTGTGTTGGGCAGAAGCGTGACAACCCTGACACCGCCTCATCATTCACTCTTGTTTCCAGCGAGCTGCAGCGGAAAGACAAGTTCATGAGAGTTTTGTTCTCCTGCAACGTGAGAAAGGTAGAAGGCTATAAAATCATCGGCCCTCAGCTCACCACATTTATTCGCATGTGTGCACAGCTATAAAACCTTCTACTGGAGAGCATCATCTCCCTCCAGGGTGTGGAGGTTAGCCTGTTTGCCAGCTCATGATGTATCTCTGGGGGATGACTAACGAGGAGCTTTGTGTTTCCCAGATCAACCGTTTTCACAAGGCGGAGGACCGGGCTCTGCTCATCTCTGACCGACACCTGTATAAAATGGATCCCCTGAAGCAGTACAAACCCATGAAGAGCATCCCCCTCTACAATGTATGACACCCCCCCTTTTTACATCCTATTTTTAAGCACACAAGGGGTAGTAAACAAAGAGCTCATCAGAAACTCAGTCACAATGAATAAGGAGTGTCTGTGAATGTCTTTTAGAAACTCAATTAGCCGTAGATGATTAACTTTAGAGTCAAACTCTGACTAGGCCATTGTAACACAAAAACATGCTTTGATCTAAATCCTTTCATTGTAGCTCTGGCTGTAAGTTCAGAGTTGTTGCCCGGAACAACCAGTGATGAGCAGTTTCCTTTTATTGAATTTGTTTACAACTTACAACAAAAGAAGTGGCTCTTTATGTCTAAATTTATTAGCAACTTCTATTTTTTTTTTTTTTTTTAGCTATTTTTGTTGCCAGGGGTACTGGTCACTATTCCCCTTAGCCTTTTATATCTTCAGTTTTGGTAATTTCACTTACAAATGTCTCCTGCAAGTTGGTGGCGTTTGCTATAAGACATTTTGTAGCAGGTATTCACCAGAGGAAAAAGCAAAACCACAGAACAAACAGGTTCACCCTTCAGAGGAGGTAGACATTCACATTACTCAGGTAGCATTACTAATAATCCAAAGCAAAATCTGCAAACACAATAACAAATTTTTTTTTTCCTTATGGTTATTTTTGTTTTTTTTTTCCTCTTTGGGGTGATAAGAGTTGAGCAATTACTTATGATTAATTGCACAGTTCTGCTATGAATGGCATACTTTATGGAACCTCTTTAAATTTGAAAGAAATTTACAAGTTTTGGGTAAGACATTGATTAAAAAAGGCAGTTTGAGAAAATACCCATTTATGTGTACTTAGCCTGATGGACTAAAAATTCAATCTAGAAGATCAAACTCCAACTTATTTTTTCAGTTGGTACTATGGTGGAAATGACATGCATGTTTTTTGCAGTGTATTTTTTCCTGCAAAACTGACATGGAGGTCATTGGTAGAGAGGAAATGTGCAGTAATCTGTGAGGCAGAAGCAGGAATAAGTGAGATATGAGGCCGGTGGGCACTGACAGCTGTGACGAGACATGGCAGTGTTCAGTCTAACAAAATGACAAGAAGGAATTACAGAGCTGGAAAGTGGAAACTTAAATCATTTATCAGAGCATCTGGAGGAAAGATATGGGGATTGAGTTGAGACAGATGGTGTCAGAAAAGACACGTAGCAGGAGTTAACAGGGTTTTTGGTTATTGTTCATTCAGGGACAAACTGTCACAAACACAAACTGTGAACTCAGTCTACATGCAGAAGGCACAGAGGCAGCCATCAACATAACTCTGACTGACAGAAGAGAATGACAATATGCACAAAACTCAAAAGGTTTAAATATTGTTTTTCACAATCGTCTGTAGTTTTGTTAGCAAAGTCTGTACAAAAACCCAAATCACCAACCGACAGATCAAATGAACAAACAACTCATTTGTACAACCAAGACTAAAATATCCTTTTTTGTGCCATGGTGCTTCATCAGTCAAATTTATTAAAAACAAAATAAGTCACTTTGAATGGATTAAGTTATATCACTGAACAACTTCAATGATACAACTTAATCACTGAAAATCTGCAAATAAACCAAAAATACTCCCTTATGAGACAGAGGAATATAAAACTCACCTTTTTAAATGCTTTTTGAAAAGTCTTTCTCAGCAGTCTAAGAAATTGATAACGTATAGATAACTTTTTGCCACCTGACATGATAGACCTGTTGCTTATTATAACAGTAATTGAATTAGAATGTTTTATTGCACTGAATTTGATTTATTAATTTATATGTTCCTGATTATGAACCAGATCTTCTAAATTGCCTTGGGATGCCATTTATCGTAAAGTGACGATATAAAAAGTCTCTTGAATTTAACTGAATTGCATTGTGACATCACTGCCTTTGTGTAAACAAAACTCCCAAACCTTTCCACACAATAAAAGTCAAGCTGTGAGGAGAAGAGAATTGGTCAAGGTGAAAAAGTGCTGATGTAGGAGTGAGTGGAAAAGTGTGTATGTGTGCGAGTCAGAATATATAGAGATGTAGACTGGGAGCCGGTGCAGTGTGACATGGAGCTATTGATTTGAAAAGGTCAAATAAAGGGGAAAGCAGTTAGCTGGTTGTTGATTAGCACTGATAGGCCAACAGCACAGCATCCCCTTGGCTGCCCTACAGCAACTATTTACTGCAAAGTAAAGACACCGGCTGGCCTAATAGATGGGTAATAAGCTTGTGAGGAACCGACAACTGTCCAGCTAATGATTTATGCAGCAGTAAATACCTGTGGGTTGAGATTAAACTATTAGTTTAGAGAAATATCCCCTTTTAATCAGCAGTTTTTGTTGCTGCTTTTTGACATCTTATTGGTTTTCTTGTTTTTTTGGGGGTTTTTTCTGTTTCACATCTCCCCTCTCCCCATCACCTCTCCAAGCTCCCCATCTAATCCCAACTACCCCCCATCTCCCTGCTGTCCTCCCGTTGTTGTCATGCCAACTTCCCGGGAGACAGTGTTGTCATGGTTACTGAGCACAGAAAGGATCAGCTGATGTTGCTCATGTATGTGTACTAATCGGACTCCCGTATGCCAATGTTTGCCCTTGTTTTCATTTGGTGTTTTTTTTTTAAATATTATTATTATTTTTATTTAGCTCCAAAAAGAACAAATATGCAACATAATCATGTTGAAATATTTTTTTATACACTTAAGAAAATCTGGTATTTTAAAAATAAGTTACTAAAAGATGTTGCTGGGTGCAGCAGAGTTCACATTATAATCCATCCACTGCAGAGGTAGTTTGCAGAACTTTATGTTCTCCACAACCATGCTAGTCTCTGGTGCTGTCAGTTCTGCAGCAAGAATGGCTGCTAAGCCTCCCTCATTATATTAAAATAATTTAATCACTGATCTTTCTGTTTTGGACTGCTGGCTTCTGTTTTGGTTGCATAACCAAAAAGGTTAATCTGGGAGAACCTGCTTTTCAAATTATGTTCTTGTGACATCCATGAAGCAGAGCACTTCAGACCAGAGAGCACTTTTTAAATGAAGGAGAGGTTTTACCTGGTGGTGGATTTTTTTTATTATTTTATTTATTTATTTATTTTTTGCTTGAAAATAAATGGGTGTTCTTAAATACAGTTACATTAAATAGCTTTTTTTTTTTTTGCCATATTCTTACAGGCATCTCTTGTAAAAATCTGTAAAAACAATAAAATAAATTCATACTTTATTACTGTAATGCATATGAAGCTGAGAAAGAAAATCCAACCTCTAATTATAGTTTATTTTGTGGGAAGGTAGAAAAAAAAAAGTCACATTCATGTTCAGACTCAAGAGTTCAAATCAAATTATTAAAGCTTACTTTTGGAGAACAGCAACAGTTTCTGATTAGGGTCCCTAAGTCTCCATGAACATAGGACATCACCTAGGTGCCAACTGGTTGTTTGGTAGTTTTTCTGTCCCACCATCGTAAACAAAAATGTGGTGTTTGCAAGAAACCTTTTTGGGGTTTTAACTCCGTTTTAATCAGATGAAACTAAAACTGAGCTTTCCTCGAACACTCTGGTTGGGTTTCTTTTGAAACAAAGGATAAAGCACCTTTATCTGGACTGAGTAGTGTGGAATATCTGTCATACTGTAAGCCTCTTTAAAGCACGAATAATAATAGATGTAGGAGAAATATCAAGAATTAAACAGCTTTGACAGATCAAATGTAATCCCTTGATCAGCTGGATACATTCTTGTTTCTGTTTTGTAAAAATGAGGAGAAATTCCCTTCAGCTTGTTGAGAGAATTTAAAAAAGCATTTTTTATAGGTGTTGTGTGGCAGAGTAAAGCAGATTTGTTGCAGTCATATTGATCAGTCTGAGATATGCAAGACCTTTATCAGTGTGTCAAGGGTTTAGACTAGTCATCAGGAAAAACGAAGCAGAACAAATGTTCAGCACAGAGAAGATTCTTCATTCTCTTGATTGAGTCTGACAGCAGTTTGAAACATTGCTAGGTAAGATTTATGACCAACAGCTGAGCAGAGGAAAATTTCCTACAGATTAAATAATTGGGCTTCTGTGAATTTATATAAAATATGAGATGGAAATGAAGACCGAAAGTTCATCATTCAACTCCTTGGAGCATAAATTGTTGTTCCTTGGAATTAGATTTTTACTATAAATGTAGATGTGACAACCTTTTTGTACCTACCTGATTGTTGTTAGACAGAGAGCCATGGTTTTGAAGCCACATGCATCAGTTTAATTCTTGTTATGCTGGTGGTATGAACCTGCCTCTGCCTGTCTTCCTTCCTCTGATGGAGAACGTTTCCTGCGGTGACGAACTCTGTTGATGGGTGGTAATGTGCCTTACTTGCTACCCTGCGGCTATTTCCTCAACACTCATCACCTGTAAATCATCTTACAAAGACAGATGAAGTGAGGAAAAATTCACAAGGAAAAAAGACAAAGCAGGTAGAGATGAGTTGAACAAAACAAAAAAAAAAGAGATAAAAGCACCCAGAGCAGAGGAAAGGAAGTTAATGAGACGTAAAGCCAAGCTCCTTTTTCCTCTTGAGAAGTGTTTTCCTGTGAAGATATTGGCTTCTTCCTGTAGTTTGTACAACAAAGCAGGGATTCCTCCTTTAACTTGGCTTCTCTCCACTGGTATGTGGTTTGAGGTTTCTAATTAGTGAAATAAGATGGGTCCCCTGGGATTCTGATCAATACAATAATTCTATAACTCCTCATGCTGACTCTGTTTTTGAGGGAAATCTTTTCCATTCATTATCAGGCACCACAGAGTGCCTCTTTTTTAAGTGATAATAATACAATAATGCATTCCTGGCATTATTTCAGACTCATGGTGGTGCAGAAATAGGATATAATGTAAATTGTTTTTGGTTCAGTATGAGTAATTTGTTAATAAGGTAGTCTGGTAGTACCGACTAGTAAATACATAGTATTTAGCTGCACAGTCTGACAGAAGGATGAAAATCACCACTAATTTTAAAGAGAGAGATAATTTCTAACAAACCGTTGTTTTAATTCACTGATTAAATGTAAAAACAGTGACAGTGAAAGAAAATGTGATGGGAGTTTTTTTTTAATATGTATTATGGGTAACACTTTATTTGACGGGTTGTGAATAAGACTGACATGACACCGTCATAAACATAACACCTATCATGAACATGAGTAAGTCTTCATAAATATTTATGACTGTTGTCATAAAGTGTCACTTTCTATATGATTTTCTCTTCGTTCGCTCTGGTTTATCTTCTGTGTTTATATGTTGCAGGTGACAGGACTGAGCGTGTCCCCTGGGAAGGATCAGCTGGTTGTGTTTCACACCAAGGACAGTCGGGATCTCGTGGTGTGCCTGCAGGGCATGGTGCCTGCCAGTGAGAGCCGCATCGGGGAGCTGGTTGGCACCCTACTCAGTCATTTCAAGAGGTTAGCAATGAGGGGGCCGTGATAACAAGTAGTGGACAACACATACTGTCAAGAAGCAGGATTTATATCGTATTTGCTGTCTAAAAATATAAAACTTAAAAAAAAAAAAAATACTCCACAACATTTACGTGAAAAGTTTACCATTTAATTTCATTTGCAGCATCACTGTAGCAGGAGTCTTGGCACACAAGCTGAAAAGATTCTCTGTTTGTTCCCTAAATGAAAGTGAGGAGCTTGTGTGTGATGTTGACTGAGGTGACCTCACGTGGCTGGACTATGGGGCAGGAAGAGGACACAGTCACTCCTGTCCTCATTTAGACTGTAGAGTTCCCTTAATGTGAGCTCTGTTGTGTTAGGACACTATCACAAGATGGATTTTGTCTGTTGCTGAAGGGGACAAATGTCTGTCCAGCTTGTTAAACAGTCATACTTTGTCAGTAAATGAGAGAGCTTTAATTGACATGTCATTGTAATGGCTCTGTCAGTGAGAGAAGGGCCATATACAGTAAACAGGCTTTGATTTAAACCATCCCTGTGACAGGATGTTGCCACTACTATTGTGGAGGTGATGTGGTCAGCATGATGTGCAGTGCAAAGCATTTATTTTCCTCCATAGCCTGTGGCAAAATGCAAACAAAACTTCTTAAAGTTTTCTTTCAGCAATTTAACAATCTTGTCTCTTTTGTGAAGGCATGATTCTCAGTTTTTAATTTTTGTCTCGTGTCGCAGCCATTGGTCAATTTGATCTCACTTGGTGCTACACTTTAACCGTACCCCCATATGTTTTTGCTTAAAGCCATGTCTGTCTAGTTTACGTCAAGAAAAGCTTTTTTGAAGTCAGAAATTATTAGGCAATCAGTGGTTTATTTACTGAACAGAGGTTCTGTGATGCGTTTGGACCTTTTTCCCTACTTAAACTCAGAGCTTTATTTGATTCATCAGACTGAATTTTATCAAACAGCAGATTTAAAGTAATTTGAAGTACTCATGGCTGGCATTCCTCGTCTGCTTCGTTTTGTGTATTGTCCTGTTGTCCTAGCATGATTTTATTTAGACATTAGTACTAATAGAAAGGAAGCTTAATTGGATTAGGGGTAAGTTACCTACAATCCCCAAATTCTCAAACATGTGAATAAGTGTTTTATTGTAAAATCTCTCTGATCGTTCCTGGATGCTCCAGTGACTGAATTAGGATACGTGTAATTGACAAGTGCCCACTTTCATTTACATACCTTATTGTGATCTATTTTCACAACAGTTTGTCTGAAACATGATTGTGTGTTGCAGGATGTTGCCACATCTGTTTGTTTCCTGTAGCTGTGTGTGAGGAAGGTGTTAGCATGCTCCGTCACTGCCATTCTGTGATGGTATCTCATGCTATTATGGAGCTCATTTCTCTGTCGGCGCCAGGAATGAGGGAGGCCTCCAATGAGCCTCGTGTAATGACCCGCCATGTGTTTCACATTCAGACTCATCCATCACTGTGAAGCCCTGACAGAACAAAGGCAACACCAGCATGTGGAAAGTGGTGTGGATATATATGTGTCTTGTTTATCTGTGTTTTTCTGCCTGTTGAGGGATTCCTGTAGGTCAGTCTGCATATCATTCCTAGTATATCTGATGCCGTAGGTTGTTTTCCGTGCTGTTCTGCCTCTGCAGCTCCTCATATATGTAGAGTTAACCTTTGTCTCGCTTACAACACGCTTCACAGAAAGCAAGATGCACAACAGCAAGCAGTTAGATGGAAGGGCAGCTTACCGCAGAACTTTATCCAGCTGATAGTGACAGCAAGGCCAACACTTCCACTGGATATAGACTGTCCTCTAGATACTTGATTTCCACTGTGGTTCCAGTTTAATTTATTTATTTATTTTTTTCGGTAGTTTCCAAATTAATTTGATATGTATTTTGTGTTTCGTCATAAATTTGAACTTTATGTGTGGTTTTGATTTAGCAATAGCATCAAATATTAAGTTATCTCCACGTCCTGCTGGTTGCCTCTAAGTGAAGTGACTCAGAGATTTCTGCAGCATTTTGTAAGAGGATAACCCTCTTATCAGCCTCAACTTTGTCTGCAGAAATTCAGAAATAGTTCATTCTTATTTTGCATAAAAAAGGATTGGAATAAGATCCCCATTCCTTCACCTTCCCTCCTCCTCTCTTCATCCCCATTTCATGCTTTTATTTCGCATGCCTATTTTTAACTACATCCCCCCATTGTTATCATTTGGGCTTCTAACGGAGCCTCTTCAGCCCCATCATTCTCTGTCTCTTGTTCACGCTGTCTGGTTTCCTCCTGAATCCCACTTTCTTCATTTCTGGCAAGGAAGCAATAAAATATTTAAAGCTGCGCTGCTGCTGCTGCTGAGCTCTATATTTATACAAGACAGATCCACATCTTTCCTCAGTTCATTTTCTAAAATGTTTTCATTTATCTCAGTCAGTTTCCAGTAAACAGATAAATAAACCCAAGTTTTTAAATTCTCTGATTACATGCTGAGAGAACAAAGAAAATTGAAAGTAGTTTTGTCACGTTGCAATTTCCATAGTCTTAAATTTACAAAAATTATGACACTTAAAAGTTGGAATTAATTCCTTTGGATAAAAAGATTACTGTTTTCTTGAACTGACAAATTCTCTCCACTTTTACTTGTTTTTAGTTAATTATCAAAAGGATTTCTGAAATGTACTCCTTTGATGAAAATTAATATAAAAATATAAGGAGATTGGGGGTTTAAAGGTTTTGCAGTTCTGTAAATAGGAGATGCTACGGTATAAGCTAATTGTATTCATTCTTGCAAAATTATTCACACACTTCTGAACTTTTCCACATTCAGTCACAATTGAATGTGGACTTAAAATTTGTATGTGTTTTAGGAGAGATGATATGCTATGAATAGACTAACACAAAGTAGGACATAAATGTGAGGTGGAATTAAAATAAGATGTGATTTGCAATACAGTGGACCCCCAGCTATTTGCTCAGAGATGCACCTTGCCCAATCTTACAGAGTTTAAGATAGTTTACAAAGAGGTGACACAACACCAAAGACTTTTTCCTGTAATAACAGTAAAAGGTGTACTATACCATGCATCACTGTCCTTCTAATTCATAATATCTATTATGCATTTAAGTATTTCTTGAGAAATAATGAGAGAACAAACCTGTTACATTTTCATTAAGGGTAGAGTTTATTTTCTGGACATTGTACAATTTGTACAATTTAAACTAATTGCTTGTTTGACTCTGTGAAACCCAAAACTGTGCTTCAGATGGTTTTCCCATTTACTTATGTTGTGAACAAGTGACCCACAGACAAATGACTAAAGTCAGAAATGTCTCATAGATGTACAAACACAATATCCCTAAATGCCACAATTTTGTGACTGACTGATAAGTTTTATCTCATTCATTTTTTCCATCAACTCTTTAATTTTATTTCTGAGTCACTTCTGCATCATGCTCTTCTGCTCGTGTTCACCCCTCTACCCCCTCCGCTGAGCCAAAATGTAAAAATAGCTTATTGAATTATTCATCCTCAACCCCAATTCTCACAGGTGGAAAGCTGCAAGTTTTCTACCCACTGGAGTCAACCTATTTATGCAAAAATATTCTTTTCATCCAAAATCAGGACAAATCAACCATGTTGAAAGGTGACATTAAATGTGTATGGATCATGTTGTTCAAGCTGTGTCAATCACAGTTAATCGTCACGGTCTCGTACTTTTCCGCTGTCCCTGTATGTCAGTCAACACCTAAAGACTAAGTTGTTTGCAGACCTAGGTTCTATATTTCCTAATTGTCTGGATTTCTGCAGTTTTCCTGTTCTGGAAACCGAAGGGTTTCTAAGGAAAGCAATGTCTTTTACCACATACCTGTTGTTCTGTGGCCATCTTTGAATTTGAATCTATAAGTCTAATGATGACTTACAGCAGAAATTTGCCAATGACATCTGATTTATCTCCGGAAAAGTGTAAAATATGAGCCTATGGAAAACTGTTTATATTTCAAGACTTTTTTTTTCTCTATTGTGTGAACATGTTTCATGCTTAGCAGTCTGGTCATCATTCCTTCGGTCCATTTATAAAAATGGGAACTTCGACATTCCTTTGCTGAGCAACTCTCTCAATTTCTTTAATGCAGGTCCCAGTGTTCTGTAAGAATGTACATGTAGTCCCTCCAGCACCTTCTCTGCTGGAAAGGGGAGCTGCTGAATACTGCAGTTTGTCAGATCCGTTCCAGACTGTCACATGATTTTGACTGATTCAAGTTTCTCAATGAAGCTTATAATATGGGACGTTAGCAGCCTATTTTTAGCCTTTCTGCAGTGAGTTCCCATTTATTATTAACATGAGAAACAGGGGTTTCCTTATAAGCTTAAAGTAATACCATGGGATTACAGAAATGACCTTTTAAAATGCTTTTAGCATCTTATAATGGCAGCTTGCCATTATAAGATGCATTACCTTACTTTAACTATGAAGTTTCCAAAAAGGGTGACAGTATTTCTAAATGAAGCATGTTCTGTTTCAAACAGAAGTCTTACAACATGAATGTATGCCACAGACAGGCATGTTTTAGAAAAAAATAATAAATTAAATTGGGTCGTAAATCTCTCCACTTCATTTAACAGCTTTTAAACCTGGTGGCACTTGCGTATAATACATTCATTGATTGGAAGAAGATAGGGAGCTAGAGGAGTGTTACCAGAAGCCTCTAAAACAGCAATTTGACAGGAAAGAGGGTGAAGAGAGATTTGGAAGACATGCAGCAAATGGCCTGAAACCCTGAATCAGACCCAGGACAACCACTTCGATGATTAAAAAGTGTAAAATATGAGTGTATGTATACTGCTCATGGTTAGGTACGCCTGCTCAACCAATGGAGCCACTCAGCACCTGAAAAAATTAGATTTTTGAGTTTCCTATTGCCATGTTTTCAATCAACATTGATCAAGATGAAAATCTGACTTTAGTTGGGAACAAATTTCTAGTTGCTTTTATTTATTAATATTTTGAATGAAAAATATCAAGATTAAAAAAAGAAACAGGTAAATTACATTTTTTTATGTCTGTTTTATAGTTTACTTAGTTAAGTGGTACAAGTTTGT
This sequence comes from Brachyrhaphis roseni, assembly GCA_903066815.1. Lineage (NCBI taxonomy): Eukaryota > Metazoa > Chordata > Actinopteri > Cyprinodontiformes > Poeciliidae > Brachyrhaphis > Brachyrhaphis roseni. The sequence goes on along the minus strand of CAEFZY010053752.1, from coordinate 49,655 downwards.
CAGTGTAACAGATTTATTGCATCCATTCATGCTTTCTTTCACTCGCCTCTAATCTCCTCCACATTAGTTATGTTCTTCCTCTTCTTCACCTTCCTCCCACCTGATATTATGACTCAGCACCAATGTGCAGACCTGTGCGCAGACCTTCATTGATCTGCCAGAGTTATATGGTCATATTGTGCTATAACACCTCTCCCCGAAGACATCAAAATTTAACTACCCCAACTGTCAGCTTTCGTCACTGCAGGAGGGATTTGGGACGTGTCAGTGGGAAAAAGTGTGGAGAAGTGAGGGGGAAAGACTGAAAGTGTTAGAGTGAGCAAAGAGGGAGGAGATGAAGAAACGAGTTAAATGATCTGATAGAAAATGAGCAAAAAACCAGAACAAACGAGGATGGCGACTATAATTTCAACCCGTAGTTTGAAATCCATTTGGGTTCTTGGTTCTATAATCACCTTAGTCTGACATTAAAGGATGTCATCATTAGATTGTCTGTAGATAAGCTTTTATGGCATTTGATCAAAAGTTTTCTTTTCAGTAGGTGGTGGATGTTACTCTTGTCATTTGCATAATGCCAGTTGAGTTTTCTGTTTAAACATTAATATTTTGTGTCCAAATTTTGCAGTTTTCCATCATTGATGCATAACTTGATCTCCAGAGTTCTCAGGATTCACAATTTAGAACATACTTTTCTTTTTTACTTTAAAGTGGTAGTTTTATGAAACTTTGCTGTTTTCTTATAGAAAAACATTTCACTGATCATTTAGGCTAACAAACTTGAACCCCTAACTTTATTGCCTAATTTCAAAACGTTATTTCAATTTAAAGGTAACAATGTTAATGCTTAAGTGGTGCAACTTTGTAATGATATAACATTATCAAATCTTACCAGTGTTTATTTTGCACAAACTAACCAGTGATCAGTTTGTCTGCATGAATGTTAATATCAACAATGTTAGTCGATATGATTGTTATTAGAATAATAGCAATAATAATTGGTGTTATTATTATTAACAGTGCTATTTGTTTTAGAATTTCATCACTCCTTCAAATTACAGTCAACTGGCCTAACAAAACTAAGCCTCATTCAGGCTCAATATTTAATACATGGACTTCTCCTCTGCATTCATTTTGTGCTCTTTTTAGTCCGTCATTAAGGATGCACATCCAAGCTTTACAAATGCAACAATACCTCCAGTAATGATGGGGGCACTGTGGTGCACTGTAGCTCTTGTGAGATCAGCAAAAATTATATAATAGAAGATAAAGTCTGAAATGGGGCATCTTCTTCCTCCACATCCTCATGGATCGCTTCTGTCTACCGCTGTGCCTCTTTCTGAGGATGTATCTTATAAAGACTTTGTCCATTCATGCCATTTTTGCTAATTTTTGAAACTTTACCACAAATTCAGAGACTAACTGAGAACTGCCCTCTGGTGGCTACGTTGATTTACAACCAATCTAACTTAAACTCATTGAAAGCAGGAGATCATCGACCCTTAACCGAATTGAAACTGTTGGACTTGTTTATGGTCATAAAGGGAGCATAAATGGACCTTTTTAGTGCCACTGAGTTAAGACTCTTATGAAGGCTTCAACAAAGCCTTGTATTATTGTTCTGGCTGTCTTTCCAATATAATCAAACATAGTGAGAATAGTCCAAGAAATATGACAAGATGGTAAGAAATTAATCCAACTAAGTAGAGTCTAATGAAGACCACAAATGTCTGGGTAATAACTTAAAAGGCATTAGCTGTCAAGATGCTGAACACAACGGAGTCTTATGTTGCTTCCTTTTGGCATGGAAAGATGACAAAAGGATGTTCAAAGGTATTCTGTTTTGAGTTATAATGTCCAAAATATGGCTGCATTTCACAGCTGTTGCTCTAATACCAATGCATCGGAGATGATGAATTTGATGTTTTTAAATAATGTGGTCACTGAATAAGGTGTTAGTTCCTTTTTAAAACTAAAATGATTGCTTAATATAGGTAAAATCAGTAAATGTTTTATTCTCACTAAGCAAATACTAACTTGTGAAGCTGAAAGAAAAGGAAGAGGAAAAAGTTGATCTGTTTGAGTAAGACCATAGAACAGGATTGGAAAAAAATGGTCCCTAAGGACGGTCTCATAATCTGTTTGCTTTAGCAGATTGTCACCATGCTCGAATCTTTCACAGTCTTACATCTCCCACTTCAGTGTTCTGATCTGATTTTTTTGTTGTTGTTGTTGATGTTATGATTATGATTTGGCAATCTGTTTGCAATTTCACTGAATTGAATCCAAATGATTTTTTTATTCCATCATCTGGTGTAATGGCTTAATGTTTTCTCACTCAGCTGTTGAGATCCTGTATTATACTAATAACCACAATTTAGCATGTAATTTAATTCTTATTGCATTGATAATTTGCATTACAGCATATTGCTGTAAGTGACCAAATGTAATACTGTCTAAACAAAATATTCACCATGTCGAAGGGGTGAAAGCTAAAAATATTTCTTTAAAAACAAATCTTTTAATAGATAGCAGCTATACTAAGCTAAATTTGTAAGGCGGCATGACCATTGTTTAGAACTGCTTGATAAAAGCATAATGAGAGGGAGGAGACAGAGAGAACTGATGAGGGAAGCAGACAGAGTGGAGGAGACAATATGCCTTTGTCGTCCTCTTCCAAGGTCACCCTTTCTGCTGAATCAAATATTTCACTCTGGGAGAAATGGGCATCTCTCTCCTCCTCCCCCTTTTTCTCCATCCCTTCTTCTCACTTTCCTCCTCCTCCATCCATCACTTGTTTCACTGCCGCTGCTCCCCCTCCCCCTCCTTGTTTTTCACTTCACATTCCACTTCTCCTCACCACCACCGTCCTCCCACTCACTGCCTCCCTCCTTTCTAGGGCGCTGCGGATGCAGTTCCCATGGCAACCATTAGATCCATGCTTGTCTGGATGTGATCCATTAATAGCCCCGCTGGCTGCGGATAACACCAGCACATCTTGCGTTGGACCACAGTTGGAGGAAAAATAGACAGAGACGCATATCAAAATCAAAATATTCAAAAGAGAAACTGTGTGAGAATGTAGTGAAAGATGGAGTTTGCCTAAACCTAAATTTAGCCTAATTCCCCAGACAGTTTAAAGCTGCACATTGACTCCAAGTGCATCCCTTTTTATCTTGTGTCCCCTTAGCATTTCAAACAGAAATGTTTTGAATGATCTTGATTTGTTGTTTGGTGGGTTTTTCTATTGAAGTCTTAGATTTTTAACACAACAAAACTTTTACCGCCATTTCTGTTTTGACGTCCAGCATATTGACACAATTTCCGATTTTTGTTGTTATATTTCACAACTTACAAGTGATTTTTACACATCGAGACTGGGACTCTTTTTGTGCTTATCTCCGTGGCTCATCACATTGGCAACATGCTGTACACTGGCTAGGTGGCATGATGAATGGCAGGTGACCAAGCCGGAGTGTTTGTGTTTTTTTGCGACTGTGTGTTTATCTCTGCAGACCTTGTAAGTGCACATCAAAGATAATGATTACAGGGTTAGAAAGATGCGGTTTGTCGCAGAGGCAGTGTATGAATGAAAGACGGAGGGTGTGTGAGAGACGGTTTGACCTACTTTTTCACTGCGGAGGACCAGATCCACAGAGATCCAGTCAGCCGTCTTCTCACTGCACCTCTTCATTTTGTCTCACCCACAAGGACAAAAACAATTAGCAGAGTGTTCTGCAGACCCACCAGATCTAATAATAGTAACACATTTTACTTTCAGATGTGGCTCATTTAACAGGTGTTTAGGTCGGACAACCACTTAACTTTTATTGTGAGCTACTGCTCGGACACTTATCTGGCTTTACTGCATTTCTTTTATTTCACAGAATATATTTACATGTAAAAATTACTTGATGTGCTTGATGTCCTATGTGGACATTAGAAGATAGTTCTGTTGTCATATTTGTTACCTTTCTGATCAATATAAACCCTCTAAAGTTTCACAGATGTTAGCTTTTGGATTCAATGTTCTGGAAAGGATTTGTTATTAAACCTTATTTAAGACTTTATAATGGGCAGATAAACATCTGGATTTACCTGTTTAAAAATCTTTTTTTTTCTGGAAAATTCAAAGTATTATGTTTTCCTCTTTTAACCAACTACTTCTGATCTGTTGGTTTATTCATCAGCATTTCAATGTGTTTAAATATTAAGCGTTTCTGATCAGAAAAATTGACTGCTTGTACTTTGCTTTTGAGGTTCCCATTAAAACGCTAAATACGTCTTGGCACGTCTCATTCATTAATTGCATAATGAGTTTCCTCTGCAGTGAATCAGACGCTAATTACAAACAGATCACAACCGTAAATGAAATGAGAGGCTCAGTGGAAATTAGCTGCCATAGATTTGGCAAACATTGTCTTCACAGCAATTGCTTCATTTCCCTTTTATTCAGCATACATACATAATCATAAAAAGATATATGTGTGCGATAGACAATTAAGGAAATTATCTGGTATTTGTTTCGTTGCACTCAGACAGGAAAAGAGAATTTATTTTTAGATGTTGATGGCTGTTGGAACCAGAACCCATGAGTGTGAATAGTGTGTATGCGTGTGTGTGCATGGATGTCCATTTGTTGATTTGCTCTGGAATTCTTTCCATGAACTCTCTGCGTTACTGTAAGAGCCGCGTTCTGGTCTGAGTAAATGAATGAAATCGCTGGCCTTGCTTTTAGATCACCTGATTCATTGTGTATAAAAGCAATAGTTAAGTGCTGTACCATTAAGAGGTACCTGTGACCTCTACAATCCTCTCCCAACCCCCAAACACACATTATTTTTGCCCAGCAACAGCAGCACACCAGCTTCCTATGTTAGACCAGTTGTTATGGACCCATTGCCCTCCTTTTTTTTTCTTCGTCCTTCCTTTTCCTCCCATCACTAACAATTTCTTCTTCCATTTTTCACCTCAGATCAATCATTTTCCTATCTTGTCCCCTTTTCACTTATCAATATTGTCTTTCAATGAATCTGTCCACTTCCACAAAATCTCTTTTACACCAGTTTTCGTTTTCATCTTTTCAGTAAATGACACACTTTATTCTGGTGACCTGGCACTTCATCTAAACTTCAAGATAATAAAATAGGTTTAGATTTTATTATTTTACTGTTGTGTTGCATCAACAGTTTAGCACACTTTAAAAATGGTTAGCAAATTTAAATTAAAAAATGTACAGTAACATTTACCTGGCACAGTTAGGAATTGACCTAAAACAAGTATCCTTCCACGTAGCAAATTTGTTTTTGTTTTTTTAGACATGCGAAGTTGAAGTTTTGAAGTTGAAAAACCTGTACATCTTCTTGTTGTATGTTTTTTATAGAATAACTACTCTAAACATGCAGGTAGAGCTACAATGGAGAGGTTTAGATTGAAACATTGTATGGCCCAAATATCAGATGTAGCTCCAACAGAGAACATGTGGCAAACATTGAAAATTGTTGCTTGAAAGGAAACTTATCACGACCTGACGAGATTTGTTTTAAGAGATGAAACTTTGATTAGCCATTGACTGGCTTTAATGAACAAAACTGGAAACGTAACTAGTTGAGAAGTGAGCGCTCACTCTTCTGAAAAAAAGACTTAAAGGACACGACCTGTCTTTATCTGCTTTGACTCAGAGCCAGAGTATTGATTTACCTAATGTGTTTAAAATTAACTCCTTTGGCCCTTCAGAGTGTGGAGTGTCCTTTAGAAAAGGCCAAAGGCACAGCTGATTGGTGAGTATAATTTAGCTCAGTGGTTTTGAGGTTTTAAGAGGGGAAAAGATCCAGCGGTGTTGACCCGGTTGGAAATATGAGCTGGTTAAACCACCTGCTGTGTGGATATAATGACTGTGCAGTGTGTTAGCCGCCACCATCTGTGGAGCGGCAACAGTGTCCTCCAGGGACCTGGAGGCCTTTGATTTTTGAGTTTCCGATCCTAATTCATCCCCCACTGATCTCTTAAACAGTTGAAACGTTGAGGTGAGAAGTGTTCTTTTGTTTAATGAGGAAACGACTGGGAACACCAGACTCACAGCAGCTTAAATAAGAAATGTCACTGATCCCACCTATTCATTACATGTCCTGTGGGAAAAAGGGCAGTGAATCTCATAATGGCATATGGAGCACCTTCTAGTATTTTGCATATTTTGTCAATTTATCTATCCTCTACTCTCCTCAGAGTTGAATTCTGGGATTTATGAACCAGATATTGATAAGGTGCAACAGAGAAGGTGGAGGGGGTCTTTGGCATACCAGCAAGAACTGAGTTTGTTTATATAATTAAACCATCACTTTTATTCATATTTTCATTTAGTAGATGCTACCACTTTTCTGTGGTAAACAGCCAAGTATTGGTAGATATCCTTGCTGTGTCATTTTCTTTCCATCACCAGATAGCAAATTAAACTGTTCAAAACATGAGATATATTTATACTGTACTCAAATTACATCCAGGGGGAATTAAGTAATCATGTGACATAAGGCACTTGGTTGCATTGGATTTTATTTGGGGATGTTAAAGTAAGATGGGCTGAAAAAATATTCCTCCACTTTTTTTTAGAGTTTAATTTGTAAAAACAATCTTCCTTTTCCTTCTTCTTGCACTTTACATTTATGCACAACTTTGTGTTGGTTGATCATATAAAATTAGGATAGAATATGTTGCAGTTTGTAGTGAAAGCAGCAACCAACACAACCCACAGAACTTAAAAGCACTTCACTCTACACAATGACATCTGTACTTTTGTACATTCAGAAGTTTTTGTTGGCCTTTGGCGGCTTTTGATTGTCAGCGTTTCTATTAAATAAATGCAGCAGTCCAGATCTCGCTTACTGTGCAGAAAAATAAGAGAGACTCAAGGAGAATATTAAAAAGTAGGGCTCTTTTAGCTTAGTTTCCTGCTTGCGTATAATAAAACTTCATATTGCAATTCTTGTACTTTCTAAGCTGTAGACTGACTTTTCTTTAAAGTCTAATCTGTCCTTTGGGGACAATGATGTTGTATAATACACCCTCATGTCGGATGTTTTTTTTTAAAGACTTATATGATCTGCTTATTGTTACTTTTATCTCTTGTATGAAGGTATCATTCTTGCTCAACTATGTTTAGATTTAGGGAACTTCTGTCCCTTTAAGCATTTATTTTGAAACTTTAGACCTTTTTTTATGCTGTCTTATTGTTGTTGTGATTATTAACTTGCTCTTTTGTGCTTGGTTTTGTATTCTGATTCGAAGGGGAGCAAAGGCAAAATCAGTTTCTGATGCTCTGATTTCCTTCTTAAGGTTGTGAGTGAAAAGTTGTAATTTGACTTTAGAGTTGATCGTTTGAGGAAATTTATTATCATTTTAACAACTTTTCCTTTTCAATTGTTTCCAGGCTTGAGTTTCTAACAATTGTATTTGTTTCCATGTCCAAAAAATAATATTTTTTAAAAAGCATGATGTTGAAAGGAAGGGGGTGAGTATTGAGGTAGATTTTGAAATTTCCGCTCCAGTTTTGACCAGCATTGTTAATCTAATGTGCTCAGGCATCAGCACTTTCCTCCTTATGGTCATCAGAATGGCTTTCGTAATGGTATCAAGCTAAGCAAGGTTTGTGCAAGTTACACTTTTCTGTACTTAAAAAGTTTTTGTCCCACTTGTGAAGTAATGCCGTTGTGAAAAGTTTGTTCCAAAAGAGAACCTGCCATGTTTGAAATTGTCAGGTTTACAAAATTGGTCTAAATTGACCTAAAAATCTCTGACAAGTGCAGCTCCTGTAAAAAAAAAAAAAAATTACTTTAAAGGAGTACAGGTAGAAATACATTAATTTTTGTAATGTCTTCATTGACTGATTTAAGATCCAGACTTATGCAAAATTCTTCATGTTTCAAGTTCTTTAGAACTACTTTCTCCTTTTGCATTTCTCTATTGAAACATTACATCTGCACTTTGCAGTGCCATCAAAACTGCACAGCTCTAAGGCACAGTCATGCTAATTAAAGAGCTGCAGTCAAACAGCCTCTCGGGCAGTTTTCACAGCTTGATCTCCTCTAAACCACAGCCACTTTAAACTGGGGCATATCATCTTTTTTGCAGTTTCATCCATCCAGCTGCTTTGAATCAGGTTCTTTGTGTTATGATAATCAGGGACAAGAACTGTTCCACCTATTTGCTGCTCTGGATTATTTTTAGTTTTTATGTAGGTGTGAGTCTGTGCTGCTGAGTGCATGGTGCCATTTGTTCCTCTGTGTGAACGCAGCTCACAGAAGGATGTGAGACATGCAACGCAGTCATGTGAGACAAAGAAAGTGTGATAGTGAGAGGAACAGGCTTTTTTTGTGTAGATCTGCTGAATGCATTTCCAATTAACTGAAATGAGGAGGGCAGGAAGTTATGAAAAACAATGACTGGAGTATACAAAGCTTGAACATACAACCATGAGCATCATGAGGATTCTAAGGCTTGGGTAAAAAAAACCTCTACGAGACATCTCTAGAAAAGCATTAAAGTCGGTATTTGTATTGTCAGAATCAATTTAGAACATTGCAACACAAATGAAAATGTGTTTTAAACAGATTTAACTACTTCACAGTAAGAACTTTGTAAGAAACCAAAAGAAATCACATGGACAATTTGGAAAGGTATAAAATCAATTGAACCTGTTTTCATTAAATGCAACACAGCAATGTCTTTGTTCCTCCTGTATTTTAGAGCAAATGTACCTCTGAGTACATCAAAGTTATTATTTTTTAAAATTTTGCTTCTGATCTGATCTACATTTTACACAAAGACCAGAAAATCTGATGCAGTTTATACACAGAATACATTTTTTCAGTTCAATCTAATTATACAGACAGAATCAAAGTCTATTACATATCTTACAATCTGATACGAGTTATAGACATAAAGGGGTCAAGTTCAGTTTATTGGGGTGATCTAGCTTACTGCATCAGGTCTGTTTTTGTAGCAATAACCTCACCCAAAAACCATATGTGGCCCTTTAAACCAGAGGAAGCTCCAGCAGTGTAAGTGGCCCCTTGGCTTAACTGAAAGAGGGAGACCTGAACACCAAGCAGACACAGAAACACTGCTTTAGGAGTACTTTGTATGTTAATGTCAGCAGTAGTTTCTTAAGTGGCTACATTTGGAATAGAGACCCAGCAAACATAAACTAAACCAGTGGGATGAAAAACAGAGTAAACATAGTTAATCACAGCAGTAGCTCCTTTAACTGTTTACTACTAGAGAAAAAAAACAAAAGGATAACATAGTTACAGGTAAAGACAGTAATTGCAGATTATGGATAATTGGAGAGTAGTAGGAGAAAGTAGCAGAGTGGGGAAATATGGTCAGTATGTCCTCCAGCAGCCTTACGGCATTACCAACTTACCTTGCATCTTGGTACATCCTGGTATAGACACTGAGTGTGGGATTTATTTGCAAACATGCATGGACATTTCCAACAGGAACATAAATAGATTTATACTAGTTTAGGTTGCAAAAAATTCTCCTTCTCCTGGTTGTTGTTCACTTCAACTATGTCAGCTGCAGTACATTGAGTTGGTGGAGTCTAACCGAACAAGAAAGGTTGAGCAAATTTTAACTAGAAGGCTCACACTCTCTCATCTTCCTCATATTCTTTTTCTTCTGAGTTATTCTGCTCAGGGGAAAAATCTAAAAGCATAAAGGAAAATCCTTCAGAATCAGTGTTAGAATCTGGCATTATTTACACAAATTGAAGGCATCACCGACTACTAAATCGAAAATCCAGAAATATGTGAAGAACCTTTTTTGTTATAGAACTGTGTGTATATTATTTTTTGTTTTGATCCTGATGTGTTTGTGTGCACAAAAAGCTTGGATAGAAACCCCACTGTCCATCAGTCATAAAGGCAACACTATCCAAATCTGACCTGATGGTTTTTAAACTAAAAACAAAACAATACACACAGTCTGAACAGATATCAAACATATTTCTCCTTTTTGTCTTTCATTTTGATCTCCAAGTTGTCTTAAGTTCTAAAGTATTGACATAAAGACAGAGCTTCGTGCACCTGGGAAGCAGATCCTCTTTGAAGCGTTGACAGATGTATTTTCCTGATTCAGTCTGTGCAGAGTGGTTTCTATACTGAATCAAGTACGTTTCCTCCTCATTGCTGTTACTGATACTAAAAGTTGGAAACATAAATCTCAGTCTATGAGAGATTAAAGTAATTCCTACTTGGAGATAAAACAAAGGAGCTTGATTAAGAATTCTGTTCCATCAGCCTTTAAGTTTCATTTCCAAATGTTATCTCACCCAGAAAGGAAGGAAGGAATGTTTTGCTTGAGTCAGAACAAACTTTAGCTTTCCAGAGTGCCATCGCCTCCTCCCCACCTACAGTACTCATATATATTTTAGCAGCTGTCAGCTTGGGGGACATTCCAGTACCCTGTTAGAAGAATGACTCAGAAGGAGAGCTGGATGGTTTAATGGATCTGAAGCGATCTCTACTGCATCTCATCCTTCTTCCACTGACATTGTTTTCATATCTTTTAAAGACTTGTTTTAAAATTGGGAATATTTGTACTTAAGCATTTTTAAATTTTATTAAACAAATTATAACCCATCTACCACACTAGAGAGATTTGAAATAAGAAAAAAAGGCACAGAACAGGGTGGTAAACATGGATGCAATCACTTTTTATTTAATCAGATATGATTTTTCTTTTTGATTCTGTGAGGAACAGCAAGACTTCTTAATTTCCCTTTTTGTTTCACTTGATGATTCCATATCCAAGGTTGCCCTTTATTACTCTCTCCTCCAACTTTCTTCTCTTTCTGCTTTATTCAGATTAGGTTAAAATATCTCACTCATAAATGGCACAAGTCACAATGTCTGTCACAGCCTTCACAGGACTACGACACGTCTTGACACTACTAATGTACTAATTGACAAGCGCATAGCAAAGAAGGAATGGTTGTAGTTTTTCTTGGTAAAACTAAAGGCAAGTCTAAATCAAGGTTACAAACACATTGACTCATCTAAATTAGGTCCTAACCTACTTTTCAGTCTGCCCACATTTCTGTTTTAAGATTGTTTTTTGTTGGTCTTGTCTGATATTCAAATTTTCTAAAAGTTTGGATTTTCTTTGTCTGTAAGCAAAATAAACAGAAAAATATAATTTTATATTAATCTATTAATTGAGATTTCGTTTTGTAATTGAATCACTCAACCTAAGTTACCTTTTCCATAATACTTGAGATGCATCTGTATGTACAAATCTCGAACACCCATGAAGCATATTGATGCATGTAAAAATAACTTTAATAATAATTCTTCATCAGAATATTTTCCAACCTATTTTTAGCTGTGGAAAAAATATAAAATTATAATTATTTGCTTTCTATGAAACTACACAATCTGGGTTTTTTTTTTTTGAGCTAACAATAAGGTGTGAAGGGTAAACTGACATTCACCCATTGTCTTCAGCTTTTCTTTCCTCCCAAATTTCATTTTCTCTCCTTCCTCCTTCTCCAGCCTCTTTTTGTTCACACAGAGGAGCTACCTTTGGGGAAAAAAGTGATTCAGGACTCACGTGGCTTGAAGGGCAAAGACGAACACATGCAATGGACTGGGGGGAAGGGGGCTGGAGTAAAGGAAAGAATTGATTTTGCAGTCAAAGAGGCCATCCAATGATGGACCAAGTCTGCCCCCGGGGTTCTGGAGGGTGTCTGAGCGGGGGGGTTCCGGCTGGCTCAAGCCGACTACGAGTAAAATATGGCAGTCAATGAACTTAAAACCCAGCTGATCATCATTTCTTTCTCTTTAGAGATGAAGTGCTTACCGCTGTTTCTTTAAAACAAGTCTTTGTTTGGTTCAGAGATGCGTCAGCGATCCGTTTTTTTGTTTGTTTTTTTTTTTTTTTTTCTGAGGTGGTTTGGATGGGAACGTTTCGGTGTTTTTCGCCCTTCACACGGCGCTCGGCCCAGCATTCCCTCTGGCATTCCAGCAGCACAGTGGGACGGAGACGGACCACGATGAGAGATGGACAGAGGAACAGACGGATCGCTGCGCACTCACGCAAACACTACTGTTGGCTGGCTGGCAGCCATGACAGATGGGGGAGTTGGGTTCATGGGGGGCGGTTACCATGGAAACCAGCACCGGCGCTACCCTGAGCCTTTTCCACCCTGGATAAGCTGAGCTGCACATGCTCTGCAGAGGAGTGCAGCGTGGGCAGCACAAGCCTTGTTTTTTTTTTTTCCTTCTTGTTTATTTTGTTGTTGTGCAACAAGTCAGATTCAATAGGTTCATAGCTGAAATTTAGACTTTAGATTAAAGCGCCACAGAGCGAGATGGAAAAAAAATGAATTTGTTTACATGATTAGTAACTATGTCATTGGGAAAGTGTGTCAGAACAAACACTTGACCAAACAGAATCAGATGCATATTTATTTATCGGCTTTCAGCCCTGCGGCCCCAGCAGCTTTATATTTATTTCCATATATATTTCCATCACTTCCTCCTCCCACTCGACCAGAGAGCAATTATCACACAGTCATCTTCTCGGTTTCCATTACATTAACATTATCTCACGTTTCTGTCTCCCTCAGCAGCCCCACAGTTCCCGCTGATTTTATTCTCACTGGCTGAGTCCCTCCATCGATCCTGTTGGAGAGCAAACGAGGCAAAGCCCCAGTTCACCCACAGAGGGTCTAACTGGATGTGACAGTCTCTAAAAGCCCGGCAACTGCCGCTCTCTGCTCCAGAAACACAGAATGGGTTGTTCCTTCCATAGCTCTCCCGCATGATTTCTTCACTTATTCATCTTCATTTTCTCAGCCTTTCTTTTCAAACATGCACAGACATGGTGTCTGCAACAGTATATATAGATTCAGCTCCCGCTGTCCTTCATAAATACTGTTATTTTCTCTTACACAATCATTCACGCTTTGATCATATGCACCTGTTCTCACATACATACATGTTCTTTTTAAACTACAAAATCTTAGAATTTCTTTTGATGGATGATGTTGGACAGACAAGAAGCGTCTAATGACTTCCTGAATATTTGCTGATGTTAACTTTTAAATTTCCTGACCCTTAATTCTGATAAAGCCAAAGTCTTTGTTACTTCCCTGTCTCACCAAGTTTAAGTCTTTTTACTTTGCATGTCATTTAGAGTAATTTGACAAATTCTTCAGTCATTCCTCATATCTTTATAATTTATCTCCAGGAGTCAAAGCCTTTCGTAATACTTTGAAGTGTTCTTGATCTACATTTGGCTTTAAGATGGTAATTTTTAAAAAAAATTTGAGGGGGTAGCTCTGAAAGGAAAGTTGGCACATTTCCCCCAACATATAAGGAAACGCTGTTCAGAGAACATTAATGATCACAGCAGCTGAAGTTCAAATACATTCAGTAAAATTCACTTTTAGATAAAAGATTTTGAGCCATCCTTCATTACTTTATATCCTGTTATGACCCTTTTTTAATGTATTTTGTATTCTAACATAATCTTAATGCCATCTGTTAAAACAAATACATTAGTTTTAAATACATCACTAGTAACTATAGTTAAACAAGTAGATATTTTGCTGCACTGATTCAGTTCTGTTGAACAAACTGGTAGCAGTGATTTTTTTTGTGTTGGATGAGTTGATGGATTTTCAAATTTGATGTAAAACTGTTTTGTTCTTTGAATACAAAGGGTGGATTTACATACAGAAACAATTCATGAAAATTAGAAAAAAATATATTTTTAGGTTTCTTTACCACATGTGTTCCAGATGATTTATATACCATGCAGTAATTTGAATGTATTCATGTTCTGTGACACAGTGTCTAAATCACTTTGAGACAATCATTTTTTTTCCCTTTGATAAAGCTTCATTCTTATGCAAAACAGTTTGGGAATTTTTTTCTTTTTTCGGTATTGCTGCTAAAAATGTCAAAGGCGCCTTTCTGAGTGAGACAGATAACTCAGTTTGTATGTATGATGATGATTTATGGTTCCTCACTGTGTGGGTGTATGTGTATCTATGTGAGTGTGACTCTATGATAAATGTGAGAGGAAGTTGTGATTATGATGCTGTTTATGTCAGAGAGAGGGTAAAACCATCATTTATAGCCTTATACACATCTTGGTTTCATACAGGGTTTCTAATGCTAAAGGATTTCATTTTAGTGGAGATGATCCTCCAATCTTTTCGGTTTGCAAAACAGTGGAATTAACGATCTTACGCCACCTCACGTTTGCGGAATCTAAGGAAGGTTTTTGTGATGATGATGATGATGATGATGATAATTTAAACTTTTTCGTCCTGTCCATATTTTCATCCCGCTGCTTTTTGAATATTTATGTCCCCTTTTTCTGTTCTCTTCTCAGTGAGAAGAGGAAGCTGCAGGTGAACATTACAAGCCCCATCCAGTGCAGCATGAACGGACGAAAGTGCACGGTCGTCGTCGAGCCAAAGATCAACCAGTCACATCCGGACTTCACCAAGAGCCGAGCTGGCTACATCCTGGCTGTTCCTGGCAACTAAAACGGGCCAAAAGAAGAAAAGCGTAATAGCTGATTTTAAACCATTCCAAGATTATAATGAAGATTGTTTTGATTTGCAGAGCAGCTGCTGATGTGGCAAGTAGCTCTACATATGGATTGATTCTTTAAGCTAAGCCAAATTTGTCCTAGTTTTGCTAGTTGTATCATTGAAGAAGGCAATATCAGCTAAAAGAATATGCACTTATTACTTACCAAAGGGGAACTGTTTTTTTATTAAAATCTGTATTTGAGTTGATTTGCTTTGTGCAATATTTAGTTCGCTGCATACTGATTATTGTTAATCCAGGTGAGAATGGATTATCTAAAAACTGTTCTCAGAAACACCATCGTTGCGTAATATCAACAAAATCCAAACGTTTCACAGGAATTTCTAATCCCTGAAGCTCCATCAGTTAGCCGGCTCAAATGGGAACCCTTGAAAAATGAAGAATACGATTGATTATGTTTGCTTTAATGTGTACCATTTGTGTTTTCAAAAACTACAATGCTACCAAAGACCATTCCTATCTAAAGGAGATAATGAAGAACCTGGAATGTCTGCTTTACTTAATGTTTACGGGTGTATCATGAAACTGGGCCAAAGTCTCAGTGACAAATTATTTTAGTTGTCATCACAGGACGTTTGATAGATTGTGTTGAGCACATTCTTAACGAAACAATCCTGCTACATAAGCATGTTAAAGCGTTGACAAAAAATGAACAGCAAGTAGCAAATTAAACAAACTCTTTTCATTTTATTTCATATTGTCTGTAGGCGTAAAACTCAATGCTTTATCAGAATTGCTTGCCAGTACTTTATAAAGATGGAGATCATGTTTGAGTGAGACTAAAGATGCAGGTTATCTTTTCTAACTCCAATAGTTTCCTCAGAACTTCACCTATAGACAACAGAGATGGGGTTGGACACATTTGGACAGTTCTTTTCATCAATCAGCTCTTTGGAGACTTGTCTTTTACTTTTCTCAAAGCTTGGAAACCGAAACAGCGCAAACCACATGATTTGTCTTCTACAAGGTGTCAGTTGTGCTACTGTCATCCCTTTGCTTTTTTTGTGTTGGCTAAATGCAGAATGTGTTTCTCTCTGTTTTGCAAAAGAATCTGTCAACACTGAATTTCACCAAACGCAAATGTCATGTTTTAGAATGTGGATTTCATTGTACGGTAATAAATTTAAAAAAGATGCATATACAAAGTACAAAACCATTAAAAATAACGAGATACACACAGTCTGCACAAAAGCTATGTCAGCTATAAGCCCCTGGCCATTCACACCACTTATACATAGCTCACTCATTAGCAATAATATTCAAATCCATCCTTGGATTGAACAGACAAAGTAGAGATTTTGGGCTCAAACTATTCTAACCCCGTTTACCCATTGAGGTGAAATATTTATTTCTGATCTTTTTAATGTTTTCCACAGAAAATCGTTCTTGTAGATGTTCTGGAGCTTTCATTAAAGTATTTGTTTATAGAAAACAATTTTTTCCATCTTACATTGTTGCTAACAAGCTAGCTGCTAACATCCCCCTAGCTTACAAGCTAACCACTAAGCCATTATTAAATAAGCTAGATAACCATTAATGTAATGTAACAAAGAAATATTACCAATGTTTTCTCAGATTTTTCTTCATTTTGTCTATTTTGATGTTAATAATCCATCCATAGGCTGAACAGAAAAAGCTAAAATTCTGACCTAAATATTTTTTTGCAACTTGTCAACTGTAGTCTAATCACTTTCTTTATCTGTTTTACTCTTTTAGGATGTTGCTTTAAAAGGACCAATCAGATTGATTTGATTTCTGTTTACATGGCTTCTGGTGTTTAGGAGAGTCTGCTAATAATAAGAGTGACAGATTAAATTTGAAAGTAATCATTTTTTTATTCATGCTGTCTTTATATTAAACCTTAGATACTCTTAACTATTAAAAAAATCTAAAAATACATTCATGTACAGTTCCTTAATACTTTGACCGTCGTTCTAGTTTTGATCCTGAAAGTTATTAGAGAGCTCCAGAACATTTACAGAAATGTTCACTTCCTTTGCTGTTTTCTTTGAACAACAGGAAACATCTGCCTAATCTCCATGTTCTGCTTACAATTTCCACACAGCTGGTTACAGGAGGGCTAAATGTCTTTCTAGATGTTTTAATGGGAATTGCATAAATGACAAAATCAAACAAAAAGACACAAAAGGACTACACAGCCAAAGCTCCCCTTGTGTTTTCTCTGGACTAAAAGCTTTCGTTATGCTTCACAACAGGAAGGAGAACTTTAGTGGACTCTTAGGCAAGTGCTGCACAGTCATCCAACTGTGTGGGATTTATCCAGGTATTGTTTAATTACTTTGACAATGTTTCCACTTTACATCAAATAACTTGGCTCTTGGCCCAGCATAGCTCACTGTACTGCTGGTCGTTCAAGGATTTTTTTTTTTGTTTTGCTTCTTTTTTTGCTTTTTGGTTAGTTTTTTTTATTATTTGTTTTACTCTGTTTTCATGAACTCAAAATGTTTTCAAATAAAATTTTTAAAAATACAAGATTGCAAAGAAGAATTATGGATATCCCAAAGCATTTTATAGAATACACAGTATTTCAAATTTAGCGTCTTTGTACTACCAACATTATTTGACTGTTACTTTGTTAAATATTGAAGAAAGAGTTTGAGACAAATTTGGTACTTTCTGAAATATGGATAAGACTTCTCACTATCTGAGTTTCATGTTGCAACAAAGCTAAAAACAAAAAAACTAAAGCTACGTACATCATTATTTATCACTAATCATGTAGCCATCGCCATTAATCCTTATATTCACATATGGCGTGTTTTTCTGTTAGAAATGCTCACAATCTATCTGGCTACAAATCTGTTTTATTATTTTACGTATTTTGGAAATACGCAGGGTTATTTGGTACAATAAAAGAACTTTACACTACTGTGAAAAGTTCTAATTCCTATTTTTCTTCTTTTTATATTTTACTTCCCATGAGAGAGATTTTGTTGTAATCCATCAAAATGGTATTATTCCCCCCAAAAAAAGTTCTTGAAGCTTTAATGTGTTTGCTTTGGATTTTTGGTGCTTTTTCATATAAAATATTACATTTCAGATGCTCGGCTTATCACAAAAGCAGTTTGTTTCCATTTCATTTCATGAATCTGTGAAACACATTTTAAAAAGGCATAAAATTGTTTTTTTTTCTTGACATGATCGTTTCCAAACAAATATTTGCTGAAAATTTGGCAGTCAACTAAAATATGGTGCATGGAAGACCTTTGTCAGACTTTCAAGACCTGGTTTTCCACTGCTGTTCTTCATCTCTATATATATATATATATATATATATTTTTTTTTTTTCTTTGCCTTCTTTAGTCCCGCACTTGTCAACTTTCCTTTGTTCAATAGGTAATGACAAGCTTGCACAGTCTGGCCAGGAGCTGGACAGAAAATAGCAAAAAGCAGGCAAAGTCCAAGGAAAAACTTTTAAAACGGCAAAGCCCAAAGAACTAGCAATCAAAACCACTTTCATAGATTACTAGAAAGTTTTAAAATTTGGAAGCAAATTATAAGAGTTCAAAAGGATGATTCAAAATTATACACAGTACTTGTACAATGTAATTTCATGGCAAAATGCTCAAAACTTTGAGTTATAGTTTCCCTAAGTTATAAAGTTTAAAATAAACTGTCACAAGCTGTAGGCTGGAGTAGCTTTCTGTTCTGTCCTTAGAGCAAATGAATAAAACCCAAAAGCAGTCAAATTTTTGCATCTGCACTTTCAAACTTTTGCTGATTTGTGGCTAAATCTGTAAAAGTAACTCCCCGGGATATTCTGATAACTTCCCGTTTCTGAAAAATACCGTACCTTACAATGCATGCATTACTATTATTTGAAGGCCGAGGAAAAATATGCAGTGTTGGCAGATTTATTTTTCTTTTCTTTCTTTTTGAGATTTTTTCCAAGTAATTTGACATTCAGTTAATATAGAAATATTGTTAAAAACTATCTTATTTCTAATTATCCCATTATACATTAGTCTAAATCTGAATGACAGCTTTTGTGCCATTATGTTCTTCACCTTACTGTAATCTATTGTTGTTTTTTTTTACCCAATCCATGTCAGCCAAATCGTAACTGATTATATCTTCTCTCTGTAACTTCTGTTGTCAGCGGCTTTAAGTTAAATCTGTGTGTATGCACCTTTCCTTCAATATGTGCCTAATTTTATTTTAAGTTTATATTTTGTAATATTTCATACTATATATAATAAAAAAAAATATCGCAAGTAAAACTAAAGGGAAATGCTGTAATTCTGTGTTGTGCATATTGTTTTTGTATGATTCAGGTTCAGCTGTTTATGATGTTCCACAATGATAAATATTGCATTAATCAATTTATTAATAAATATATTTGCTTCAATTGCTGACTCTGAGTACGTGTCTGTTGCCTATAATGCAGAGACTGATGTTACACTGGCATAAAACTCGATTCCTCTCAGAAAATTGACTGGAAAAGAAGCTGGTGCTTTAAATCTGCTTACATTTATTTTGTATTAAAAAAATTACTATTTCAGTCAGATTGTAAGCAAGTTTTATTTCAAAGAGTTGAAAGCATTTTTGGGTTGTATAATTCAGAACATAGACAAAATGTGGCCTGTTCTTTACTGGGTTGTAATGATTTGTTTTACACTTTTAAATACAACCTTCGTGAAACTGTAATACAGTCAGAGGTTTCTTCAATATACTGCAATACAGACTGCTACAGGAGATCCTTCCTCCCTACAGCCATCAGGATCTACAACAACTCTTTGAAGTAACTTGGACAATATGAGTTACAATATTTAATTTTGGGGGGTATTAATAAAGTAGTTTTGAATGCACACAGGAATGATTGACAGTGCTAAGACCCTCCTCCTGGCTTTGATTAGTTATTTCTAGTTGGCACTTGGAGAAAATAGAGGAGTTAGATTTTAATTTTTTTTTTTTTTCATGAATTGTCTGTCTCATACAATACTGTCACATCAGTGACATTTAGAATTTTTTTTTTAAATAAAAGTTACATACTGCAGCTGTTACTAGGTGTCACTGTGTTTATCTCTTAAAACCTTTATGCATACATTAGTTACTAAATACTTTTGCAGGAGCATTTTTGAAAAACTGAGCTGAACAAAACAGAACTAAAACACTCAAGATAACAAACGCCACCACTGATGTTTCAGCATTGATTAAAAAGACTAAAAGATTCAATGAACAACATGTGCGCAGATTAAAAAGGTGACGACAAAAAGTACCCAAGTAGCATTCAGTTTAGACAGGAACTTGTTTTGTTGTGTTTTTGCCATTTTATGAAGAGCTGCAGTGTCTAGAATATCACATAATATGTATTTGCTTCTGTGTGACAAATGGACTGTTTAAATGAATGAATCATTTTCTGCTGCTTGTCCAAACCTTAAGAATCGCCTCGCTTCTTAGACACAGCAGATTGAACAGGATAATTGAAGAAGCTTTGATCTCTCTAGAATCGACTTCCTGTTTCAATCTAGTGGTTATGTAACCTCAGATGTCTACAGGCGTGGGCATTCACTCCTTTCACGTTGGTCCTTTAAAAGTGGGGCTGTTGATTAAAAAAAGTGAGAATTGCTGCTGTGTTTATATTTATCAATCATAAACGTCAGTATGGCAAAATATGTGTTTTGCTTTGTGTTTGCTTGATTCCACGTTTGCTTGAAAATGTATATGGGTGGAGTGAAAAGTAGAAGCAAGGTTAGAGTTAACACTTCTTACTGGTGCTAACTTGATAGAAGTGGACTTTATAGGAAAGCGTGTCTCCTCTACTTCTGATGTAAATTCAATAGCATTTCAGAAAAAGAATAATCCCACCGACAGTCAAACATGCTGGTAGTGTTGTGATGGTCTGTGGTTGCTTTGCTGCAACTTAATTAAACTTTTAATTGCTGGACTTTTGGAAAATGTCCAGCATTCAGTTAATTGGTTTTAGGTCAAACTCACTTGGTTATGCAGCAGGACGATAATCCAAAGATACCAACAGATTTCTGAATAACTTAAAAAAAAAAGCTAAATGAAGATTTTGAAGTGACCTAGTCAACGTTGCATGACAGTTAGAGGGTCATTTGTGGGCCAACCAGTTGTCATAACAACCAGTTGTTGTTAATTGCTCAAGGGAGCAATTACTTCTTCAGATTGGTTTAGGCTGTTTTGGATCATTTGTTTCCCTTAGGATTGGAAAGCAAATTCAAGTAAATTTGATGCCCTAAAACATTTTAGCAAGAACGAGAAAACTGCGAGGGGGGGGGTGGTAAATACTTTTTCACATCACTGTAAGCCTTATGTTTTGCACACTTTGATGATTCAGGAAGCAAGTCTTGGTGTGACATTAAGTGTCTGGAAGCGACATAAAATATCACAAGAGACAAAATTGAGCGATCAGTGCATTTTATTTTTTCATCACAGTACAAAAATAAATTAAAGTAAGCAGAAACATACTAAAAAAAAAAGTTTAAATTACAGCAACTGCTTTTTTTTGGTCATTTTCTTTTTTAGAAAAAGAATGACTTTATCGAACAGCATGTACATCTTCCTCCCACCGAGTCCTGGTACCACTGCGTTTGGTTGCTGTTTGCCAAGTTATCCCTCTAAGAAAACAACACATTCTTCTGTACAAATAAACGCTGCAGTTTACACACACTCATCCACGCTTTCGCACACGCACACACACCCCCCCACACACATTCACCTGCAGCTCATTGAGCAAATCCTTTTGAAGTTTTTAAATCACTGTTTTATCTACAAACAAGATACAGAAAAGAATCCGACAGAAATATTTCAACTATCAATTTAGTCTTTTTTTTTTTTCATGGTTTATAAGCTTATAAACAACTAGTGAACAATGCAAGTGAAGAAACATGGCACATTTCAAGCTGAGAGGGGGACATGATTTTACCTGTTTCAACTGACCTTTTCTGTAGTTCCTGCCTGATCTGAAGAAAACCCAAAGAGCTTAAACAGAAATAATATGAATTGCTATTTGGAAAAGTGCAGCCCACACTTTTTGATTCCCATTGTCTCCTTAATCGGGAGACAACGATTCATACAAGATATTTTCAATAGATGATCTTTAGATATATAGACTGCAGCTGTTATCTGCTTCTGATATGTGGAACATCAGGTTGGGTTTCTTGAAGTCAAAAAAAAATTAAATAAAATCTTAAAGCTGTGTAGTTTTGGCATGGTGACAAAGGAGGCTATCGTGTTGGTGATGATCAGATTAAACACAGGTTTCGATAAATGGGTCCAAAACATAAACAAACCAGCTCAATCTTCATTCCCACCAAGGATAAGCACGCCTCCTGCACCAACAACCTTTCCTCTTTAAGTCCTTCCCTTTCTAATCACTCCAATGTGCCCAACTGAATAAATACCTAAATGGCAATACGTTAGAAGTTGGGATAAGTTGCCTCAACGTCCAGTATCTCAGTGTTTTCCTCAATGATATGGCACCGTAAGAACATTTTTAATGCTGAAGCATGAGCACAAGAGTGGCTGCAACACAACCCGTCGACAGAAAAAGTACAAAGAAACTTTTTTTCCCCCCTGGTAAATAAATAGCCTATTTTAGCAAGCAGAGATAAATAAAACTAACGTCACTTTGTTCACAGCATTCTCTTAACGCAGATGCAGTCGGTTTGCAAATCAAGTAAAAAGGAAGAAACATAATAATCCTAATAATTGTAATTATAATAATAATAATAACAGCTCCTGGAGGCTTCGTAAAATTGCATGGCACACGTGCAAAATGTTACATTTCTAAGTAGAAAAAGAAAACTTGTTGGAAAACAAAGCAATAAATAAGCCTCGTGGAGCAAAACATCCATGAACATGTTGTCTTTCTTTTTTTTCCCCCCTTTTTGTCGAATAATGCAAGTCTTTCTGAACACACGACATTCATTGTCCAGTTTTTTTTTTCGTTCTGCTTTTTCTTTTTTTTTCTTTTTTTTTTTTTTTTTATCAAAAGTTCAACAAAGCAGGGCTGAATGTCCACTGACAGACCCCTCCAAACCTCTTCCACTCCCACCCTTCATAAAACTCAGGCTCCGATTGGGATCGAGCTGTCTCCGTCCTCTGACGGTCAGATATGCATCGCCGCAGACAAAGAAGAAGAAAAAAATAAAGAAAAACCATCCGTGTCAGTGGAGGGGATGTCCCAGAGAGGCAGCGGTAGTTGCCTGTTCATCCGTGGAGCATGAAGAAATCCAGTCAGGCGATGGCCCTCACCCTCCTGCAGTAGGCAGTGCACATCACATCGTCAAACAGTCAGAAGGTCACTGGTGGGCTGCTGCAGCTTCAGTCCTGTTCACATTCATTGCTGCAGCTTTTTTCATACTGTTTATATAATTATGCTTATCTAACAGTTGGTAAAGAACTCACCCAAATCTGGCGTTTTTTGTAACGTCTGTACAGTGTTTATAAATCATCTCTAAATTGTTTCAGTTTTGCCTCCAAGAAATCTGATAATCCTTCATAAAGGTCTTCATCAAGATATCTTTCTGAAGGTCATTCAAGGCTTTTTTTGGGGGGTGGGGGGGAAATTGTGCAGTGTGTACTTAAAAAAATGAGGGAGATGGACTGTCTAAAATATAATCCTGCACCAGTAGCTGGAAGTCGTGTCTTTAAGACTGGACACAGAATCTGAGACATTGATCACGCTGCAGCTGAGGTTTTCATGGGAATCACTTTTTCCATGTGGAAATCCTTAATTCTCTCTGCCATTCCTTGTATTTTTCACACAGGCTGCTAGCGGCAAAATCTATTGGGTGCACACGCTAAACACTGGCTCATCTGCTCAGTTTAGAACCCCCTTCTTATGTAAATCAGTGCTGAGGTGATACACTAAAAATGCTGATAAAGCATCCTGTGATAAGAAAAACTCGAGAATCGATTTTCAAGTCTTGCCACGGCAGCCGTACGTCTCCAGCAAGATGATCCTGCGTTTAACTCCAGCCAGCTTTCCTGCCAACTCTCACCGTTTTAATGAAAAGCATCCTAAAGCTGTCACTTCTGTGTTTGCTCTGGTAATGGGTTTTCTGAAACATGAATCCCTTTGTATGTCGACCAAACTGTTTAAAGTCTGAAGGACCTTCAGAAAGCCTGAAATGTTGATTAAGACCATGAATCATGAAACGATTACAAGAGAGCAAAAGAAATCTGAAGAATCAAAGAATGACTTGTGTACAATCCGGTCTAATAGTCTTAAAAAAAGCTTTCATTCATGGGTTCACATCCTTTGCAAGTTTGAAAATACTTGGGGGAGCATTGTGATCCTTTCAGTATATGCCAATATTAAACCAAATGTCAAAACTGCTTCATACAAATATGGAACACTCCCTCGTGTAACCTGGCGTCACGGCAGTTTGGATAGTAGTGAATAAATAGCATCATTGATCATTTCTTAAAAGATGTCAAAATGCGAGACTGGAGTTAACCCCTTCCTCTCCCTGCCCCCCCCACTCCCAGCATCCCCTCACCGGTCCAGGCCAATGAGCAGGCGGCTCCTCTCCTCCTCCTTCTGGCTCTCGTTCTTCAGGTCGGCAAACACCTGAGTGAAGTAGTGGGGGTCGGAGTTGATCTGGAGCATCTTGGCGCTCATCAGGTTGATGATGGACAGGCACCGGTCCCAGAAGGTCTCCTTGGAGCTCTCCACCAAGAAGGGCTTGAGCGGATAGGAGATCTCGTTACCCATGTAGGAGTAGGACAGGTAGAGGCAGGTGAGGAGGACGGCCTGCAGCTCGTGCTCCGTGGCCACCTCGGAGGAGACCACGTCGCGGCACAGCATGTAGACGAAGACCACGTTGGCGGGCGTGATGAAGCCCTGGTCCTGCCAGCCCTGCAGCAGCAGGGAGCGGTCCACGCTGCGCAGCCACAGCACCGGGTCGGTGGGGGAGAGGTGCTTCAGGCGGTAGCAGCGCCGGCACAGGAACTCCCCCAGGCAACGCAGCAGCTCGCTGGTGGAGGCCTGAACGATCACTCTCTTAGGAGTACCAGGGGCCACATTGGAGTTAGTCAGTGGGGCCTTCTTGACCGAGGATGTCGTGTTGTTGGAGCTCTTGCTGAGAGCCGGGCTGCTCTGGTCCTGGGTGAAGCTGGACAGATTAGCACAGGACTGCGACTTCTTCAGGTTCTCGTTGTTCAGATGGGACACGTTGTTCTGGTACGTGGCGTTGGGCTGCACTTTCTTGGAGCTCTTCTTCTTGGCCGACACCGCCACGATCCGCTTCCATGGCAGCACGTTGATGAGCGAGTGTCGCTTCAGGTTCTTGTCTTTGGCGTTCTTGCTGTTCTGCACGGCCGTGTAGTGGCCCACGGTGGCGGGGCCGTCTTCGAAGAGCGCCGCCTTCCGGTAGCTGGGGGACAGAGACAGAACGGTTCCCATGGTGGCTGATAGGCGTCCAGGAGCGTCAGGGTCAGAGGTCTGAGCTCTTTGAGGGAGTATCTATCACCTGGACAGCCTGCACCTCCTGGAAGCAGAAACATAGCTGGTAAAGATTAGACTAGAGATTTAGAGAAGCAGGATGCTTTTATTTTTATATATATATATATATATATCTTTTAAAGGAATCATTATCGAGTCATTGGGTTCGTTTTAGATAATATCACAGCTCTCTGCTCCGTACTACTCTCAGATCTTCAGAGTGGTTTTATACCTCAGGATGATAGGAGCATTGATTTGGATCTCTAAGAGGCAGAATGCATCATAAACCACCAGCAAATCAAATAAATGGTAAATGATACACTTAGGATCTGAAATATTTTACAGTGTTTACAGTTAAAAAACGAGAAACTGTGGAATGTACTAAACCCTGTTTTTGACTAAATATATATAAAATACCTTCATAAATAACTAAATTAATGATAATTAGTACCTGGAAACCACATTTTGCTGCAATTAGAGTTGTGATTATTTTGTTCTATATCTGCAGCAGCTTTGCACATCTACAAAGTGAAATCTTGCCAATTTTCCTTTGCACAATACCTCAACATCAGTCCCCTTGGATGGACAGCATCCATAAAAACCTGTTCTAAGGCCCTGCCATTGTATTAAGGCATAGACTTTGACTATTCTGAATACACAGGTGAACCTCCAGTCTTAGTGTTTTCATATTTTGTTTTTTGTTTTGTTCTCGAAGATTGTCTTGTGTTACGCTCCATCCATTTCCCTAACAACTTGACCTACTTCCTTGTGCCTGACAAAGCAAAACAATCCCACAACATGATGCTGCCATCACCATATTCAGAGTGATGGTGTTTTTTGTTTTTTTTGGCCTTTTTTAGTAAGAGTCCCCTACATGTCTTGTGGCAAAATTTAGATGGGAATTTGTACCGCTTTCCTTTCCCTTCTCATCTACTCTGTCTCACTGTAATTCTGGATGCATGTTTGTGGTTCTGATCCTGCCGGAAGGCGGAGCTCCTCTCCAGTCTGTAGTCTTTGGCAGCTTGTCGCAGGTTTTCTTCCAAGACTGCTAGTATTTAGCTCCATCCATCTTCACAGCCATTCTGAAGAGTGAAGCATCCCCACACAAAGATATCCCCGCGAGCACCACGTCTCACCGTGGGTCCACAGTGATACATGGTGTTATAAATATTTACCTTTTTTTTAAAAAAGATCAACTTGCTGGGGATGTTGTTTTATAACCCAATCTGCTTTAAACCTCTTCACAACTTCACCTTACATGTCTGCCGTGTTCTCTCTTATGTCCACTACGCTGTTTGTTCACTCGTGTTCTCTACAGAACCTCGGAGGCCTTCACAGAACAGCTGGATTCATTGTGAGATTAATGACCACAAGCATGGACGTTATTTCTTAATTTGCAGATGTCTGGATGCGGCGGGTTTTATGGTGTCAGAGTAAAGTGGGCTTGAATGCATCGTTTAAATTTCTCTTTTGAGTCATTTTTGAAATCCAAGAATAATTTTCTTTCCGCTTCAAAATTATGCTCATTTTTTTTCTTTTTTCTTTTGATGGCCTGTCATATAAAGTCCTGATCAAATACATAGAAGTTAGCGGTTTCAACGTGATGAATCCGGAAAAATCCCAGAGGAGATGCGAATACTTTTGCGATGCTCTGCAAATGGGGAAAATGCTAAATATAGCCACAGAGATAAAGAAGACGGTGGATTTGAGCTACACGGATGATTGAAGATGGATCCATAATCCATAATTTACAGTGTGAGATTTATGGCAGATGGATCAGAGTGAATCATGCGTCTCCCCCATCCCCCGCACTAAGATGGACGGCCGGACCGTAAACACCATTTTAGTAAATTTTCTCCCCTTTTTTTTTTTTAAAGGTGAAGGAGGTCGACTTTTATCCAGCATTGAGGCGCAATAAAAAGCCACGTTTGTATTTCCTCTCAATTAAAACCCACTAAACTCGCTGAGTATTGGGTCACCTCCCCCCTTCCCTCCCCTTCATCTCTCTCTCACTGCAGCGTTAAAGACCCTCGATCCAACAAGCTTCGCTCCTTCATCATCATGTTGTCAACCTGATTACCGGTTCCTGATGTGCGGGAGAAATACCAGAACATCCCATTTGATTTTCATGCGCGATATTAGCGGATTCATGTGCAGAGATGAGGAGCTGCGCGCATGCTGCGCTCTCCGTGGTGCTGAATCTGTGCGACCAAGACAGATCTGTCGCTCTGATAGGCGGTGGCTCACAAATAGAAACGTTATTATTACTCTTTTTCCTCCCCACCCTGTCTGTTAATCTACAACACGCACAGATACATTTGCCACCATTATGCTCATTTTAATTAGACTTAAATTATTGTGTTCTGGTCATTAGAAACAATAAGTGCGCATTTCTCGTTCTGAAGAAGAGGAATCCACAAATCCGTTCTACCCAACCAGCGGCTACAGGCTTCTCTCTCTCTCTTTTTTTTTTCTGTGCAAGGATTACATCAAGAAAGCAAATAAACTCACCAGATCTCCAGCTCAATGATTTGAAAGATGGCAGTCTTCCTTAGAATGACACGTTTGAAAAAAATATTACACCATCTCGAACAGAGTAATTGCAGCAAATAAAAAAGAATAATAATCCGAGATGATCCAGAGAGGGAGAGAGAGAGAGAAATGAAAGAAAGAAAGCACGACAGATGCAGGCAGCGTGATAAACTGGCCTGGTTGTCGGCGGTGTGGAGACGGTGCCGGGCTGTTGTGGAATGGACGCTCAGATGGAGATGTGCTCCTGGTCCCGATGGCCGCGAGATGCGGGATGCTGCGCGAGCTAATGTTGTGATCTGTGATGGTTGACGCAAAGGCGTTGCTGCGGCCGCCGCGGGTAGCCAGGATCTGCGATAAAACGGCGCCCCCTGCTGGCGGGCGTCGAGACTGACGCCTCAGAAACCCGAAGAGATCGGGACTTTAGGGTTAGCAGCGGCTGTTTCTGATATGGGCGACATGAGCGCGACGTGAGAGCGGCTATTAACTTCCAGTACATTTTGTATATAATTTTCTCCCGATGCGTCACATGTAATTGGAGTAAAATACACTGTATTTTGGTTGTTTAAAGTGACAAAATGCAAAAAGGTTCAGTTAAATATTTTCACAAAATTATGTGAATTTACTATCTCAAATTGTTCCCCAAAAAAAAAAAAAAAAAAGTGGAGCACATTGTCCGGCCCTGTTTTTGTTTTTAACCACATTATGAAACCACAGTGGCCTGGTACTGACTTATAAATCACTTAATTTAAGAAAATGTTATTATTTGTATAAGCCATTCAGATAAAGTTTTTGTCCTTTTTGCATTTCAGTTGGACCAAGATAACATTTCAACGAGTGCAGTAATACTAGTTCAAATGTATTTCTCTGAAATTGGTCTTTCAGGAAAAGTAGACGAATAAGAACCTGCCTAATTCACACAATTAAAGAAATATTTTAAACACCCTTATTTGCCCCCACTTTATACATCATATGTGTTTTGAAAAGAGGCAAACAAATACGGTGTAGGTTTGTGTCTTTTCCAGTTTCTTGCACAACAAAGGGCAGAACAGCCAAATAAATTAAGGTAGCTCATGTTCTCTTCAAACTCACAGATTATATATATAAGATATGTACGGGTATCAAAAATAAACCTAAAAATACATTTGTCATTACAAAGCTGATTTTGAAGACTTGTGGGACCTGTTCAACCAATATACTACATTTCCCGAAGTGCACTAAGTCACGCCTAACGTAGAGCACACTGACGTCAGCCCGCCAAGAGACGTATTCGCCGCACGTACTTTTCATTCAAGTAGTATTTGAATAAGGAAGATGGCGGCCGCAGCAGTGGTTGAATTCCAGAGAGCGCAGTCTCTCATTAGCACGGATCGGAATGCGTCTATCGACATCCTTCATTCAATCGGTGAGTGTTTATTTCCCTCTTCAGTTAGACCCGGTTCCTCTGAACCTGTTTGTTCCGTGTTTCTCCGGGACTGTCGGAGGCTTTCCAGCAGCCTGAACCGGCGCTGTGCCGTGCTGACTCACTGCTGAACCGATAGCAGCTGGACGTTAGCTCCGTAGCGGCTCAGCTCTCTCTTTAGGCCCATGGTTCCCATGTGTCCCCCAGCAGTTGTAAAAGACGGACTTCTTTTTAAGAGCTCTGCTCGTTTTCGGGGTATTTTCTCACAGTATATAGGTTTTGTGTCCAACTATCCCCGTTAGAAAGGGCAGTGCTGCGGCTAGCGTTATTAGCCTGTTGTAATGTGAGCACAGTGAAATCAGCTCCATGATGAGGAAAGACAAACACTCACCGACTTATCTCTGGGACATTTATTAATAACTTGTTTAAAATTATTTTGTAAGTCAGCAAGTTCAAATCGGACACATTTTTCTAACCTTGTATATCAGAAGGCAATATGTTACTATAGACATGGCGGTCAGTAATTTGCCCTGTCACACCTGTCAAATAACTGTCAACTAGTCTGCTCTGTTTACTTCAGGACCCATTTTGTTCAACCTGACTCTGATTCTGAACAGATTAGCTGGATATCTGTGAGTCAGTTAGCACACTTTTAAGAAACATTAAATTCAACATAAATCATTTTATATTTAAATATATGAGCCAACTTTTTTTAAAAAAAAATTAAATAGTTTTTTTCTAAACGTGGACAATTACAGCTAGTTGAATTCAACTCCCTGACTGTCTTGGGGAAATGTATTTAAAGTCCTTTTAAATAGGTAGTCAGAAAATGACACTTTGATGACAAATTCTTTAAAGTAATTCTTTATCATCTGCTTATAGTCTGTGTAAGAGAACGTAATGCTAACTCCATAAAGGTCTGCCAAAGGCTTCTTTGAGTTGTTTTTCTTGAGTTGTTTTCTTGGCATTGGGTTTTCTAATCTGCCATGTTCCATGTAACTAGATCAAACTGCAATCAGAACTAAAATCAATGCAAATAGTGTAATACAAAGTGTTTAGAAAATAAAATGGCATTTAGGCATTTTCTGACTGTATTTCCATAAATTGATATGAAATAATTTATACTGCTTTGGCACACTGACATCTTCAATAATGAAATGGGAGGGCGGGAGGTACACATTGGGGGTCACATTTTATGTAGATCCAACCCCAGAATCAATAAAGCGTATACTTACCAGAAACTGAGAGAAACTTGTGATACTGCTGACTTCTGTAAAGCAAGCAGCTTTACAGGACTGTTAGTTAGGGACCAATGTCTATGTGCTTCGGAGAAATTGCTTTGTTAGTTTTGTTTTTATCAGTCATCTTCATCAACGTTTCTGTTTTTAAAACAGTGAGACGAGACGTTCAGGAGAACGATGAGGAGGCCGTTAGGGTTAAAGAGCAAAGCATCCTGGAGCTGGGAACACTCCTGGCAAAGACGGGGCAGGCTGCAGGTAAGGTTTTTAATGGTTTAATGTTTGTAGTAATTGTTGAAGTGAATTGGTTTAAAATTTTGCCTCCAAATTGTAAAAAAAAAAAAAAAAATCACAATCACTTAAACAGTTCCTTAAAATAATTTAGTTTTCCAAGTTTGCTCTAATTTTGAATTGTCTGGCTATTTATTTACTACCTTCAAAAAGGAAACTAAACGTGCTGAATAATAAAGTTTTGATGGTTCTCATCTTCCTGCAGAACTCGGAGGCTTGTTGAAGTTTGTTAGACCGTTCCTGATTTCCATCAGCAAAGCCAAGGCAGCCCGGCTCGTCCGCTCTCTGCTGGACCTTTTCCTGGACATGGAGGCAGCGACTGGGCAGGAGGTGGAACTGTGTCTGGAATGCATCGAGTGGGCAAAGGCAGAGAAGCGGACCTTCCTACGACAGGCTCTGGAGGTCAGTACGTCTAAAGTAGCCTTCTTGGGGCGGGTGCATCAAGTAGCGCCTAATCCATCCTCAACCACACTTTTCTATGTGAATTTGGAACTTTACTCAGTAAGAGAAGATATGACATTTACTCAAAATAATTTCTGGATTTGTTTTGCAAACTTTTAACTTTTAGCATGAATACATATAAAATGTTTCCAATCCAAGGCAGTTTACTGTGGGATCAGAATGTTCCAAGAGCCATTTACACCCAACTCTTATCTATTTGACTTTTTGTATCTAGTAAACCTGACTCTAGGATGCAGTGATCAAAACCTGTTCACTGTGTGCTCCTAAAATAATGAAACAATTCCTGCCAAAATATTAAGTTACTCTGAATTAATTGCTTTGCTTTTTATTTCTGCTTTTTGTACAAACGTGGATCAGGTAGCGTGAAAACAGAAGTCAAATTCCTGAATTCGAGCTTCGGAGGGGATCGGTTCTTAAAACGCGCTGGCTCAGGGAGTGGGAAAGGTTTCCATCTTAAAGTGAGAGTTGTCATTAAATAAGACTGTTTATAACATGGCAAATAACTGATAAAAACTAGAGCTTGTACAAATGTGATGAAACAGCCTATAAGCAATATCTGATGACTGTTGCCGGATGTCTTGGCCAAGCTGTCATATCTAACTCTGACATTAAGAAAAAGTTGGAGTTTTTATTTGACAGAGGGAATATCAGGGTTTTTCCATTTATCTTGTTGAACTGAACTGTCACAGTGTTTAATTTAAAGATGGTGAAATTAATGTTTACAGTCGTCCCACATTTATGGACCTGAATTCAAATGCTGAACAGAGGAACTTGAAGTGAAATGACTTTCATGTAGAAATGTGATGTACTATCCTATTGGCCATAGATGGAAACCAGACAATTTTATTTGTGATGAGATCTGGTTCGCTCTTTTTTAAAAAAAACAAAAATCTATTTTTAAAATTATAAAACACAGTACAAAATACAAAGTTTCCATATTTTTGCTAAGTGGATCTAAAAGCATGTTCTGTTTTCAAGATTTACAGAAATCAGATAAGGGTTAGGGACCTCTGATTGGTAATTTTCTGGTTTAAAGTTCTTTGATGTATCAAAGCTGGGACCAGTCTATCAGTGGATTCTTTGCACTGACAAATGTACTTATTGTTTTTTTGTTATGTTTGTAGAGATTTACAATTTCTCAAAACGTTAATCACAATAAATGTACATTATTTTTGTAGTTAACCTTTTTAAATTAGCCCTATGTTTAAGTAGCTTTTTATGTTAAATAACATATTTATGTTGTAAAACATGAAATCCTTAATGTACAATTTGGTTAAAAAAGTAATCATGAGAAAAAGTAATTATATAAGACATTATGATGCCTTATATAATTAGGCATCATAATTATAGAGGATGCCTATATAATATATAATATTATATATATTACATATATAATATGAAGTGTATGCATTCAAAGCAAGCATACACTTGCTTTGAATGAGCAAGTGTATGCTCATTCAAAGCATACACTTGTTTTTTTTTCCTAGATGCTGCGATGTATAACTTTTGTTCTTTTCTAAATTTTAATATAAAAAATATACCTGGTTGTGATGTTTGCTGTAAATATCAGTGTAACACTGAGATAGTTGCCAAAAAACTTTGGAAATTATGAGTTATTCATCGTTTTACAGTGGATTCCATTTTATTTTCGGAATTAAGTGAAGTCTAATTTCTTAATCTTTTAATTTCCTGTTGATATATGAAGGTTTTACCAGAGTTCTGAACTTTTGACTTCATCTAGTAATCATATTTGGATCTTTAAACATGAAAATTGAGAACCAATGTTCTATGAAATGCAAGTCAGCCCAACATTTTCAGCGGTTTGGCTTGGCATTTTCGCCGCTCATTTTAACATTCTCTCTGATTTCAGGCTCGGCTGATCTCTCTCTATTTTGATACCAAAAGATACCAGGAGGCCTTGGCTCTTGGTGAGTTTTGTTGCTTACTCGATGTGGTGTTTTTAGGATCCAGCTATCATATCCTACTTAATAATCACCTTTTTCTTATGTTGAGCAGATGAAAACAGAGAAACAAGCAGCATGTTTCATATCTGTGTGTCACAGTTTAGTAGTAATGTTCAACACTTACTGGGCATGACTTTGACTCGGTCTCGCTCTCCTTCCTCCAGGCTCCCAGCTGCTGCAGGAGCTGAAGAAGATGGACGACAAAGCGCTCCTTGTTGAGGTTCAGCTGCTCGAAAGCAAGACGTACCACGCTCTCAGTAACCTGCCCAAGGCCCGTGCCGCCCTGACCTCGGCCAGAACCACGGCGAATGCCATTTATTGTCCCCCAAAGCTCCAGGCGACGCTGGACATGCAGTCAGGTCAGATGGGAATGAAGCTGATGCTTCAAAATCTCTGATGGCTTTAAAGAATTTTTTTATTTTTATAGATTGAAACCAATCTAATCGTCACAACTGTTTGCTAGAAACTGTCTGAAGCAGCTCTAGTTTATGGCAAAGTTTCAGTTTTTTTCTCTTTTAACCCTCTGAAGCATGACATATTGACCTTACAGTCTTCCATGAATAGGTCTTTTTGGACCCGTGTTTAAAACAATACGTTTTTATGCTACTTTTGTCATTTTAATTCAAAATAATGTTTAGTATGATACTTTCTGCTGTGTTTTATTTCACACAAGTATTATTTTATGTTTGAAATATTTTTATTTTTCACTTTTTTTAAGCATTTTTAGAAGAAATTGTAGAACATTTGTGACGATTTGTATCAGAGGGTTAAAAGCAGGAACAAATGACATCATACCTCTGAGCACCTGAAAGGTGAAAGGTCCCTGCTGGATTCAGTGTAATTTTACAGCGTAAACGAGCCTTATCTGGCTTTGTGGACGCTTCACATTTCATGGAGGTTTATGTGCCTTACTGTGACCGTAAACGCTTAATGTCGTGCTGTGTCATGTCTTCTGCAGGGATCATTCACGCAGCAGAGGAGAAGGACTGGAAGACGGCCTACTCCTACTTCTATGAGGCCTTCGAGGGTTACGACTCCATTGACAGCCCCAGAGCCATTACAGCACTCAAATACATGCTGCTGTGCAAAATTGTGCTCAACTTGTGAGTACTTCTGTGTCTTAAAGTGTCAATTTTTATTGAGATAAATGTCTAGAGTTCACTTCTGAAATCTGAACCATAAATTGGTATTTTATTTTGTTTAGACCAGAGGAGGTACAAGCCCTGGTCAGCGGCAAACTGGCCCTGCGATACGCCGGACGTCAGGTACGTAACAAAACAAGATTTTTTCTTTTTTCATATGGAACAGTGTTAATCAAAAGGTCTGATTAAATCTGAGTTTGTTGGTGTAGATTCTCTGTCATCCAGGACTTTACAATCCCTATAGATGGACTGTTTGATCTTTTTTCCAGAAGAAATTTCACTTCTTGTTCTAACATTTTATTTCTGATTGTTTTTTTGAACCTAAGGGAATCTTCTCCACCTAGTTTTGTTTTTTCTCGTTTAACATCGACGATTTCATGACCTCAATGCAATCCTTTTTTAGTTCTCGGAATTAAAATCTGTTTATGGATAAAACGAACATTTAGTGTCAACAATACGGTGTCTGCCCAAAGCAGCTTTAACTGTTCCACTTTTTGTTACCTTAAAACCACAAACTTCAGCAGCGTCTGACTAGGATTTTATGTAATGTATCACTTTATGACTGTGAACTGGAAGGAAGTGCTTTTTAAAGTTACATAATCAAGGTGCATTTCCACAGCAGCAACCATAACCAGAAACTGCTCAACATTTCCTACTGCGTAATTTTCTCTTACTATAAACCCATTTGTTCTGTGAAGCTTCAGTTGTTTGCATGTAAACATGAAATGCAGATGCAGCACAGAATGATTTGTTAAACGAGTTTCAACTGTAAATAGAGCCTAAGATGGCACTGAAATATTTTCTGTCTTCTTGTGTTTAGACAGATGCACTGAAATGTATTGCACAGGCCAGCAAGAACAGATCATTAGCAGATTTTGAAAAGGTAAGAATTGTCTTCCACCTTTTATATTCTTCCTTTATGAATCAGTCTCAGGACTGTTTTGCTTTCTGTTTGACCTCAGCTTTGTTTCCTGGATTAAACTGAGAAAGAAGTGTTGTGCCAAAAGTGAACTTTCTGACCTTTACGAAGTTGTTCATTAAGTACAGATTTATACCTTCTGATTTGAGTCAGTCTTTAATCCAACAAACCATTTTGTCTTTCAGGCGCTGACAGAGTACAAAGCAGAACTAAAAGACGATCCGATCATTAACACTCACCTGGCCAAACTGTACGACAGTCTGCTGGAGCAAAACCTCATCCGAGTCATTGAGCCTTTTTCCAGAGTACAGGTATGAACTCTACAAATGCTTGATTACATCACTTTTCAATGACAAAAGTATGTTGCAAGTCACCAGGTGTGGTGTTGATTTGTATTAAACCTCTCTGAATTAAGAGTGATGCCTCTTCCAGCCTCGCAAATCTACTTTTGCAACAATAGCTCCTTCTCGTTCCTTGATTATGCAGTATTTTGAGTTAGTTCCAACACAATACAACTTTGTTACTGTTTTTACTTTTAAGGCACTGTATACTACATCCATTTGTATTTCTGCTTCATTAATTGTTAACTAATGTGCAGGATTAAAGCAACATAGCTTTTTGTTTTTGAAACGTTTCATTTATTTGCCTTGCCATCTCATTTCAGATAGCACACATATCAGATCTAATCAAATTATCAAAGGTAAGTTTCAGCAGAAACAATTAACTGTTCACATTTAAATTAAAATCTGTGGTTTGTCTTAAAAAATGTACTTTTTTTTTTTTTAATCATTAAAGGGTGATGTTGAGAGGAAGTTATCACAGATGATTCTGGACAAAAAGTTTCACGGTAGCTTAACATTTCTGGTTTAATGTTGAACCGACTCTGTCAGAGCAGCAGCCTTCAGTGGTGTGACATACTTTTCCCAACACTCCTCCAGGAATCCTTGACCAAGGTGAAGGTGTCTTAATCATATTTGAAGAGCCTCCGGTGGACAAAACATACGAAGCAGCCTTGGAAACAATTCAGAACATGAGCAAAGTCGTGGACTCGCTTTACAACAAAGCCAAGAAGCTGACATAGGTGAGGAGATGTTGGATAAGGAACCCCAATTTAGTTTCTTTGTTTTAAATGTTTTCATTTCTTTTGTTCTCAGAGCCGACTTCCCCCTGCTGGCCGTGAGATGGAAGAACTGTGTGTGTGTGCGTGTGTGTGTTTTGACCAGCATGTGTAACACTTTTATTTTTAAAGGGGACAAACGAGGGAGAAAAACAAACAGGATTCCCCCATCCTTGATTTTCAAACGGACAGCTTCATCACTTGTTTGTTTTTTCCTTCCTGATTTTGATAACTCTTCAGGATTCTGTACAACAGTCAACGGCCAACTCAGGCCATCAGGGAATATTGTATAACTGCATTAAAAAACAGAGAATAATAGGTGTAGGAACACATATATGTTTATATCTGCAGTAAGGCTGGTCCTGCCAAGCCTTCAGCTGACTCCATTGCAACCTCACGGGTGCAACATCGACCTCTGTGGGCTTTTGCTTTGCAACCCGCAGAGCAAGGCCTCCATTTTATTTTATTTTTTTCTCCATATCTTTCAGAAGCGAACTGGCACATTTGTTATTCCTTCAGGATGCCAACAGTTGACTCCCCTCTCTATTTCATCTTTATATAATTTGGTTTCTAGTTTTAATGTTTTTGCTGAAGGAAAATCACATTGTTGCCACATATCTGTACCCCCTCCCAGACCGTTTTTAAGTTTTCCGAACAGACAGTACGCCATTTCACCAACGGTGCCACCTTTTTGGCGCTTCGGTTTGCCTCAAACGTTTGGGCGCAAAATGAAATCGCAGGGTAGAAGTGGAGTTGTTTCCATCGCCTCTGAAAGTCTGCGGGTTTTCCCAAGTGAACACTTCTCCATCGTTAGTTCTTAGCACTAGCCCAGTCTGCTAGTAACCAAACAATTTGTATGAGTTTGATTTGGTTCTTTCTTTTTTTTTTTTTTTTTTTTCCTCTCTCTTATAAAGACATTTTCAAAAATAAATATTTTGTATTTTAACAGTTGTCTTGTCTTTTCCCACAAAATAGACACAAAAGGCTTCTACTACTAAGATTTTTTACAGTGGCCTTCGGTTGATTTTTAAAAAATCAAAAAAACTTCTCTTTAAAATTACCTAGTTAGATCTTCAGATTTATGTTGGTAAAAAGTGAAGGCAGTCATCCAGTGAAGAAAATATGGGAGAACGGTGGCAGCATTACCAAGAATTGAATGTCCCTCAAAATTGATATGTCTGAAAAAACGGTCATGGATGCTGCCAAGAGGCCTAACGCTGTACTTGATATGTCTCGGAAGGCATTAAACACAAAATCTGACCTGGAATAAAGATTATGTATCAGAAAGCAATATTAAATGAGCTGGAGGATTTAGTTGCAAGTCCCTGACTACTACATGTGAGAATGTACTGTATTTCCAGGCAATTGTAGGTTGGCAATATGGAAGGGATTTCTTTATTACAATATCTAAGCCCAGTTAAATTCAGAATAGGGAACGTTTGAGTTGAAGTCTCCCAAAAGCAAGTGGTAAAATGTGTTTTGGTCTGACAAAACCAAGGTTGAACTTTTTGCTCATAATGCCAATAGTTGTATTTGGCACAAACGCATTCTTATACCCAGTAGTAAAGCTATTCCCCAAAGTATGGCATGCCTTGGGGATTTTTCTTTAGTTATTCTTTTTTTTTGACATTGCTGGAGGGAATTACAAATTCAGATTCTCCTAAAAATTTAAGATAAAGATTAAGTTAATTTGAAGCTTGGCTACAACCCAAAGCATACATCCAAATCAAAAAACCAGAGGAAAACAGTTCTGGAGTGGCTTGGAAGTTTAAAGTGGGATGAATACTTCTTCAAACAATTTGTTTACAACCTGATGATAATGTTTGCATTCTAAACCATGATGGAGCTAAAAAAGAAAGGAAAAAGAAATTGGCTCAGAAAAAAAAAAATCCTTACTTTTTGAGCAAAGTACATTTATTCATTTTAGCAGTAGTTAAGGTAGACAATATTTTTTTAAAAAATCTCTAATTCAAAATAAGATAACCAATATTCAATAGGGTATACTTAAATGCCTTTAAACTAACTTAAAATGTCTCCAATTAAGAAAATGCCACACATAATATGGCGACGACCTTCACGTACGACCCAGACTTTCCGTCGGCTGTAATATACGTACCAAGTGACGTCAGGCCACGTACTCTAATCCCGCCTCCGGTTCGTCACTCATTTCTGTACGTTTTACATTTGTTTCTGTAGTCTTTTTTTGTCTACGGAACTCTGATGTCCAGTTAAACCCAACAAAAATGGCGACACGGGTGAGTTTATTTTGACAGGTTTGTTGGAACTCCGACACCAATATACAGCGAAGGAAAATCCATAAAAGTACACCGTACTATTTTAGAAGGGGAAGTTTGTTATACGTAAAATGAGCCTGCACAGCATTAGCCAGAGTAGCATGATCAGTTGTCATTCAGAAGTTCCGGAAGAAGAATCTTATGACCAGTCTGCTGTTAATAGTCGGTTCTGCTATTGGTTTAGGTTAAAATGACCCAACACCAGAGAGTTGCTTTATCTTCCAATAAGCTAATATTTACGAGAAAAATGTACCTGTCTTTGATGTGTAAATGCTGCTGAATAGTAAATGTAGCCCCGTTGTTTACAAGGTAAAATGAAGGAAGTGCCACTGGATTTAATGGCTACATAAGGGTGATTCATCTCAGTCTGAAATTTTTAATTGAAATGTTTTTACGTTATTCAGTACACTTTTTTTGAAAAATATTTTTCTCCATATTATTTCGTTAGTAGATTTCAATCTGACAATCCAACAATTTCAACTTTACACTTCAAAATACATTTACACCTGCTGAGGAAGTCTTGTTTAAAGTTACAGCAAGCATATGGAAGCAGGTGAGACCAGAATTGAACTTTTTGATCCACAGACAAAACTAAAACTTCTGTCGGGAAATATAACCTAACTGCAAAATGTAGTTTTTGGAGTTAACCCAAATGGAGCTATATTACAAAAAACAAAATACTAAACTTGAAGCATCCCACCAGGCACCCATAGCATCCCTATATTGTAACATGGCGGTGGTAGAAACGTGCTGCAATTGTAAAAGATGCACTGTAGGATCAGTGGAGCAAGGAAGCTAGACATTGTTGAAGGTAAGATGAATGTAGACCATATTAAGAAAATCTGTGAGCGATTACAAATGACTCAAGACTGGTAAAGAAATATTGTTTGGATAAAGCATATTTTTGTATTGGAATTGCCTAAATCCTCTTGAGAATCTGTCATAACACTTGAACAATTTTTGTTCATAAAGTAGACACCATCCACTCCCCTATGTGACATTTTTTGTGAAGAAAAGGTTGCTCTCCTGGTATTTACTCATGACAAGTTTTAGGTGTAGACATATGACAGCAGCTTTACCTTTGACCTCTACCAAACGATATTGTGACAGTCTCATGAGGAGTTGGCTGCTCTCTGTTGACGCAACTGACATTTCTGTGCTTTTATTCACAGAAACATTTGCCCGGGATTAATAAATCAAACCATCGCTGGAAAACTGATTTTTCACAGAGCTTGCTATCTTTGCATGGCATTAAAATTTGTTTGACAACCTAAAACATTTAAAGATGTGAAAACAGGAAATCTGTAGTGATAAATGTTTTTTTCACAGCACAGTGGAGAAACTTTTAGAGGATATAGAGCTGGGCTGTGAGGAAGATTGAACATTGATCAGTCTATCTGAAAAATAATGTGCATTTTAATAATTATCAAGCACACATATATATATATTACCAATGATTTCTTAAAAAATCTTATTTGACTATTAAAGTATGTTCTAGGTTGTATGGATTCTTGCTATGAAGTAGCTAATTGGTACGTTGATGCAACTAGTTTAAAAACGCTGAGCAGCTTTTTACCATGAAAAGAAAGAAAACAACAGCGTTGTGGTGCTTTTTGATTTGTTGAACATAAAAGATAGTGTTTCCTGACTAAATGTTTAGCATTTAGATTTCTTGGCTAAATCCTTTAAAAGTACTATTAAATTCTCAATAGAAATATAAGTAAGTTGTGGTTATTCTTGTCTTTCTTTCAGACCATGAAGGCAGTGAGGTGCCCTACAGAGGACCTCTCTCTGACCAACTGCGTCGTGATCAATGAAAAGGAGCCAAACTTGGAAGAGTAAGTGGGATTTTTTTCTGATGCATCACAGTTGGTCAACTTTTTCACCTGGCATAAAATCCATTTAGGGATAAACAGTACAAACGGTGTTGAGTGTAACTTTATGAAACATGCCAGAGGAGCTGAGTGTGTTGACTTTTGATCCAAATCCTACCAATCAGCTGACGACAGAGAGAGGGCAAATTGAATAATTATGATGAGTTTGACATATTTGAAATAATCCTTTCATGTTTGTACAGACGGTGGGCCATGCCATGTTGCTACACTTTACACCAAGCTGTTTGCTTTTTATCGATACTTCACAGGCTGATTCTAAAATAACTTGATCTGATTTTTACCTGAAGGTTTAAAGGAATAATGCCACATCTGACAGGAATGAGGATAATGCCTTAAATCTCCTTTAACGTCTCGATTTTAGCCATCAAAAATTAAAAGTCCTTAGGAAAAGGCATTACACATAGACTGGTACATTTATTTATTTGTCTCTATTAATGTCGATTATTTTTGTTGTTTGTGTTGTGTCTGCAGTCATGTGGCCGTGTCCAATAACAGACATGAGTTTGTGTTTACCATTAAGAGACATAATGAAGTGAGCGTCGGCTCCATCGCTTTCAGCCTGCCACAGGTACGGTTCACATGTTTACTCCCCGAACTACATGCTGCCTGACTGTGCCTGATCTTTGCAGTTAACCCTGGAAAAAACGTGCAAAGAATGTCCTAAAGTTTGACTTAAAAAAGCAGTTTTTGAATTTGTTCAAAAGACAATAAATCATGTGGTGTGAATTGTCTTGCATGTGCCTCTTTGTCTCAATCTGTCTGTTCCTGCTTTTTTCCTCTTTTTTTCTGCCCTCTCTTCCTCTGTCTAAAACACTGGCAGCAACAGGACTCAGGTACTACTGTAACCTCCTCACGACGGTCTTATTTTACCACCTCGCAATTACCAATTTGCTCAAGTTCTACCTGGTGGAAGCTGTTAATGAAAATGCTGTTAAATAAGACCAGTTCCAGAGGAATGTTGCTCTCTGAAACATGCTGTAGTCATCTTTTTCCTGCTAGAAATAGCTTAACTCGCAATCTTGTGCATGTTTAATTTATTTTATTTCCATCATAACAAATAAATTACCCTTAACTAATTCAAGCACTTCCTCTTTTTTACTACAGAGAAAATGGGCAGAAATCACTCTTGGAGATGACTTCAGAGGTGAGCCATTTAGAACTTCATTCTTGACCACTAGAGGGCAGTGAAGGATCAAAGCTAAACTGAAATATCATGTTTATTGAGCCATGTCATAACCATAGCTAAAATTCATATTGTATAAGAAACAAAGCGATGTTTAACAAGTAATTAAAATGATCTGAATGTTTGTAATAACTTTTGAAAAACTCAAGTGAAAGTAGGAAGGATTTTTACAACATAAAAATGCAATTATTAGTTATTTGGGATTTAACTATCGAATCTAAATGGGGCCAAAAGCAAAGAGCCTCACAAATATTTACTTAAATGTTTCCGGACAATTTTCTTCTTTACATTCCTTTCTGCAGCCGTTCACAAGCTTTGGGTATTATTCTGACTGGACTTTTGACCAATCCTCAACCAGTGGTTGGTTTTCTGGACTTGTGTAGTGTGCAAACTATTGTGTTCTAATAGTTTGTACACTTTTAATCTAGCAGGTTATTTTTATCCAGCTTTGACATCTGTTCGGGGTCGTTGTGCTTCTCTATATGTTTGATATTTCACCTCACTGTCATAAAACTGACTCCTGGATGAAATTCAGGAGTCAGATTCTCTCTGGCTGAGGTGTTGCTCGCACGTCTCGCCCAGGAATCCCATCCAACCTTTTTGTGTTCGGTGACATCAATTTGTCATGTGTTAATTAGCCTCCAGCTGCAGACTTTAAAGACTTCAAACAACTTACATGTGACTGACGTTATAGGCGCTTGACTTTAGTCTGACAGAAACCTTCCAACTGACATCTATTGGGTCATTTAATGCTGATTTCCAAGCAT
Source organism: Brachyrhaphis roseni (assembly GCA_903066815.1). Classification (NCBI taxonomy): domain Eukaryota; kingdom Metazoa; phylum Chordata; class Actinopteri; order Cyprinodontiformes; family Poeciliidae; genus Brachyrhaphis; species Brachyrhaphis roseni. Next base: position 7,396 of record CAEFZY010053752.1, on the reverse strand, counting down.
AAGAGGGGGAGAGAGAGAGGAGTTCAGCTTTTACTTAAGTGACATAGAGACCGTATAGAATATTAGTTAGCCTGCAGGTAGGACGGACAGTATGACAGTGGATGTGGGTGGTGTCGGTGAACATTTGTCTCAGAGGCTGACCAGCTTCCAGAGACGGAGAGAGCCTCTTCTTTGATGAATATTTCGCCGAAACTCTCCCAGGCCAAAGTGATGCTTGGAATGACGCGGACTATTATCAGGCGAAGAATAAAAGGAGGCCGGCCCACTGGTTTATTCACCGTCTTGAGGAAAAGAATAAGCTTCATCATGCTTTCATCGGTTTTAACGTCATCTTAAAAGACTCGAGAAACGCTTTGTAGTCTTTGTATTTCAGGATCAATATCACACAAGATGACATAGTTGTATGAAGGATGGGATTTGAATCAGAATCTCCTGCTTAACTGGGATAACACTTGTGTGGGTGTGTGTTTCTCAGCAGCATGGTTTGAAACTAAATGTCATTGGCAAACATTTTGGTAGTGAACTTTGCCTCTTCAGTTTTAATGGCCACAATTCACTATGTATCCATGTTACCACGTTGCAGTTAATTAGAATATCATCAAAACCGACAACAAAGCTATTATCACATGACGTCTACCTTAGTCTAGCATTTTCTGTGAAGTTATAGGGATACAAAGTCCTTTGTTTAAAACCTAAAGCTTTTATTCTTGTTTTTTTACCCTCCATAGTAACAAACTACAAGTTTGACAAATCCAAGGGGTGCATAAGCAATATGACTGTAGAAATTGACTTCCTCCAGAAGAAGTACATTGACAGTAACCCGTATGATACAGACAAGATGGCAAGCGAGTTCCTGCAACGCTTCTACAACCAGGCATTCTCCATCAACCAGCAGGTGTTTTTGGGCTTTACAGGGTTAAATATTAGGTCTACACAATGTATGCAGTCTTTTTTTTTCTTTTACAGAAATAAACGTTTTTCTTCTTGTTTCCCTCATTAAGCTGGTATTTAGTTATTCAGAAAAGCTCTTCAATCTGGTGGTGAAAGATATCGAAGCCATGGATACCAGCATCCTGAGAGGAGAAAAGACATTCGACGCTTCAGGAAAGAAGGTATCTGCAAATATTCCTCTCATCCAGCAGCTTTCATACCGTCTCGAGTCAACTGAAGCTCTTTACTTCCAAGTTAAAGCTGTGGGTTTTTGTTGCTCAACATTTCTGTGACATCTGTTTAACTGTGTCCAAACCAGGATTATTGCTTTCTGTTTTCCTCAGATAAAGGTCGGTCTGTTGCTGACAAACAGTCAAGTGATTTTCGAGAAATCAGAGAGCTCAGCCGTTGTTTTGATTGGTGAGTGTTAGTTTTTGCATGTCACTGCGCCGCGTGTTCCTCCTTCACAGATTTCTTCGTTTTTAGCTCCTCTGCTTCGCTTAAATGTTTCAGATCCTCTCATAAATTGTAATATCAGACAAAGACAGACTGGGTAAATTCTTGTTTTTACATGTTGATTTCATTTAATTGTAGAAAAACTATCCAAGCCCTCCTGGCCATGTATGACAGGGTAATAGCTTTCCTGTTCAAATCATAAATTAACTGTGACTAACAACATTTTCAGGAAAGCTGAGTTCAATTTGAAAAGCCACGCCCTGGTTTTAATAACTCCCAAACTTTGTGACTGCTTTCTTTATGCAATCAGCCTTTTTAATAATGAACTTTTGTGGTCTTTCTTATGTTTGTGTTGTCCATAGCCTAACACTTTTTGTATTTAAAATCCACTTTAATTTTATGTAATATTTTTATTTCATGACACATTGGGTTTTCATTGGCTGCATTTTTTCAATAATCAAAATGAACAGAAAGAAACACCTGAAATATTTCACAGAATATTGAATGCACAGCATATTAGTTTTACTTTTTAAAAATTTATTATTGAAATAAATAAACTTTAGAATTGTATTTTAACTGTTTAAAATGCACATATAAATGCTAAGGTAACCCTGGAAAATACATTTATTTTATTCCATCTAAAGTAACTGACATTCGCTCCACCAGGGGGTGCACAACACCCACATAAGAAGGTTTGCTTGGCAATATAGTAATAAACAGAAGCACCTCACACACTGTTTGCATTTATTAGTAATTAAACTCAATAAAGGTATAAACTTGCAGGAAAATCAAGAGCTGTTTGGAGCTTCTTCTTCTGTTTTTGTTGTTCTGACTTTCTGTATCCATTGGGCATAAGTTAGAAAAGAGAAAAAATAGAAGATGGCCCCGTTGCATGTTCAGGTTGGTTGGAAATGTTCTGTGATTGTCATGTTTCAGCTTGCCGGTCGTACATTTAGTGTCTTGTGCTCACTTCACCCCGAAGGAAAATCTAAAACCCGAGATGCTCGGCAGTCCATCATCAGCCCTGACTGGAACTTTGAGAAGATGGGGATTGGAGGCCTTGACAAGGAGTTTTCTGACATCTTTCGCAGAGCCTTCGCCTCACGAGTCTTCCCTCCAGACATTGTTGAACAGATGGGTAAGTGCCCCTCCTCGCCGCCCCCTTCTGCATTTTTTTGTCAGTTCTTCCTTCTCTTATTTATCTGTTCCTGCTCATGTGTTCCTTGTGCTGAAAACAAGATAATTTTTCTGTGTCACTGGAAAATTCTCTTAAATTCTCTTCATCATGCTAGTTCTACCTCAGCCTTCTTCAAATGTATTCCTTAACGGTAATTTGGGGTTTTTAATTGTTTATTTAACCTTTCCTTTTTCTTGGTTGGAATAATTCAATAATATAAAACTGTAATGAATTTAGCCTAAGCCTAAGGTTCACACGTTTGAATTTGCTGTGAATTAATTTAATTTAATTAATTAATTTAGGGTCAAAACTGGCATTAAAGCAGCCTCACAACATGATGCTACCCCACAATGATTGACAGTTGTGGCTTGTCCATGTGGGAGTTTCAGCAAATTTCAGTCAAACTTAACTGTGTTCGTTGTGGACCTGGTCCTTGGTTGGCAGAAACTCCACTCCATAGTCATGTTAAACTGACGCAGAATCTCACAGGATAATGCCACCACCGCCCTGCTTAACTGATGTAGTGTTCTCAGGTTCTTAGTTTAATGTTTTTTGAAGGTCCAGTTTGAAACGTTCCAAGAAAATATAAGATACATTTACTTTCAATGTTATTATTCAACTTCTTTGAGTGCAAAATTTTAGAAGGTGCTATAAGTTTTCTGTTATATGAATCTCAACATGAAGGGAAGATAATTCCTTGCCTTATAAAAATGTTCTTGAATCAGCAATCGGCGTTAATCAAACAGCCAAGCCTGTGTCCTTTTACAGGCACCGCAGACCGATGACTAAACAACCCTGACAGAGACCTCTGCACACACTCATTAATAAGTCCCTGACAGCTGTCAGGTTACATGATGATTCACTCTAAAGGACAGCAGCTCTCTCTAATGAAAGCCATGAGTCGGACCTGTTTGTGACTCAGACCCTCAGACCTTGCTTCCCGCATCTGCACTTTATCACCCCCGCACTGAGTCTCACTTTTACACCCAGAAGTCTTATGAAAACCTGTTGTTTGCACCTATGACTTTTAGAAATGCACTCCATGCTTAAAGAGTGTAGCCAGAGAGACCTGTACCCACCGTGCGGTGGGGCAGTGGTGGCAGGATGACCTTTAGCTGGGTGGTTGTGTGCAGGAGCTGACCTTTGGCTGCCGGCAGCTGGCCGACCATCATAATGAGATGGCGTGCCCTGATGGAGCTTCCTGCTAAGGGTAAACTTTTAATTGGTAGGCATGTGGAGTGGGGGCTGCAGGTGCTGACAGGGAGGCGTTCCTGCTAAAAGTCTGAAAGTTTCACCTTGTCTCCCCTTTTCTCCCGGAGAGGCGAGACAGACGCACAGAAACTTCAGAGCTTTGTCTCCGAAAACCACAGAGACAAGCACATCACTTTTCCCCGCCGCGCTCTGCCCCCGTCCCACCTGTCAGCCCGGCTGCTTTTCCCTCAGCACACCCAAATGGCATCTCAGATGGTTATCTGGGGTTGCTCAATTAGTCTGGGCTAAATGTCATTAGGCAGGTGCAAAAGGCCATGAAAAGATCCAGATTTTGAGCAAAATCCAGTGGAGAGTTCGTCGCATCCAGACACACTTGAACTTTAGAGGGGAACAAAAAACCATAAATATATAAAAATGAAGCTATTGATCAGAAGTTTGTGCCGGTGGAGCGATTAATTGAATTAGTCGTGGTATATTGATTGTTGAAATAACTGTCAACTAATTCAGTAGTTAATTAGTTGACTCAAAAATAAGACGTTTTGCAGTAATTCAGTCAAAACTGAACCAAAAATATACACATTTTGCATTTAAGATGACAAAACTTTCTTTGTCTGCAAATGTGTTCTACCCAGAAGTCCTTGTGGCTTCACTCGGTTCAAATTCGGTAAAAAAAAAAAATCCTATTAATCATCTTTTGCTATCCAATTATTAATCAGTTAATCCCTGACTTATCTTTTGTTTAGTTTTTTTAAACTCTTAAATTATATTTTTAAAAATTATTTATTGGGAAAGAAGTAAAGATTCACTTTCTCTGAACAATGGCTTATTTTCTTGCCAGACTTTAATAAGAGCCAGATTTTTAGAGCTCATAATTAATAGATCTCTACTGCTCGATTTCTTGTCTGATCAGTTTAGACTTAGCTGACTTTCAGTTATTCTAATTACGACAATTGAATATGAAAAAGAGGGACTGAGTACAAATGCATGCCACACCTTTCAGATTTTTTGTTTAAAAAATGAAAATAATTAACTTTTTTACACACTACTTCATGTCGGCTGATCTCATAAACCACAAAATGCATTTTTTTGTATTGTGTGTTTTATCCCTTATGTGGGGCTTTTATATTTTTTTGAATGTGTAAGTTTTGTTAAAGCAAGTCCTCTGTGTTGAAATAAACCCTTCTTCTCGCCGTGCGCGTGTTTCTGCCTCCAGGCTGTAAACACGTGAAGGGAATCCTGCTGTACGGCCCTCCGGGCTGCGGTAAAACCCTCATGGCCCGTCAGATCGGCAAGATGCTGAAGGCCCGGGAGCCGAAGATCGTCAACGGCCCAGAGATCCTCAACAAGTACGTCGGAGAGTCTGAAGCTAACATCAGGAAGCTGTTCGCAGATGCAGAAGACGAGCAGAAGAGGGTAAGAGGAGAATACGCTGTTCCCTTTTTTTCATAAAGTCACTTTCATGGTGACGGTTTTATCCGAAGCAAAAAAAAAGAAGAAAAAAGCTATCTGGCGTTGCAGTAGAATCTTGCCCTGTTTTATTAGCCATTTATTTTGTTATTAATGTCAAAACTTTCCCGAGCCCTTCATCGAGACATCAGACGTCTCAGACCTCTTTAAAATAATAATAATAAGAAACAATAACTAATATCTTCACGAGTGGAGAGATCTGCCCTTTAGCCAGATGTAGCTGTGAAGTTCTGCTTAAAGCCCAGCAGCGACGGCTGGTCTGATCAGTGACATGAGCGTCACTCTGCACCACTTAATGATGGCGCTGGGTTCTCCTTGACCCTTTATTAGGCCTCCATACACAAACACACACTTACACACACACGCACAGGATTCAGTGTGTAACATGCGCAGCCCCACACCTGCCTTAAATGCTACGTCAGGGTTGACAGGCCTGTAGATGGAGGGATAACCCCCCACCCTGCTGCTCGCTCATTTATTCCATCTGTTTGTCTGTGGACGGCCAGGACTCGGCTCAAATTAGATAAACATGGAGATGTATAAAAGCAGTGCTTTGCGTGAGCATTCATACCCATTAGATCTTTTTTTCCATTTCGTCACATTACAACCACACATTTTTTAGTGTGATGCGTCACAATTGTAAAGTGGAAGAACAGTGACCAAACACACAAGCCAGGCATTAAAACATAGTAGTGCTGACATCATGCTGTGGGCATTCGTTTTCTTCAGCACGGACAGGCAAGCTGGTCTGAGTTGATAGGAACGGTTAAGGGGAGCTAAATAAAAGGCAATCCTTAAAGAGACACTATTAGTGTTTATAAGGGTGTTTATTAAGATAATTGTTGTGCCTTTCAAAAATTTTTACGTCATGTTTCACAGAAAAACATCTGTTGTATATATTGGTAGATCAGCAAAAAGTAGTGCTTTATATTGCTAAATGGAAGGAAAACTACCATTTTTGTTTTTAAAACCCTTACAGTTAAGAATTTAAAATGTAAGACATACATTTCTATTCAGGCCTACTTCTTTCTGAAACATCAAGGTCATTCGGATTGGATGGAAAACATCTGTGAATATCAGTTTTCAAGTCCCACTAAACATTCTCAGTTGGATGCAGGGGTGTACTTTGATTGGGTCATTCTAAGACATAAAAATTTTCTGATCTAAAACCATTCCTTCGTTGCAGTTGGTGTTTAATTCTGCTAAAAGATGAACCTCCGCCTCAGTATCAAGTCTTTTCCAACCATCACCAGGTTTTCCTCCAGGATGGCCCTTTATTCAGCTCCATAAACCTTCCTATCAACTCTGAGCTGTTTCCATTTCCCTAGAGAGGAAGAGCATCCCAATATCATGATACTGCCACCACCAGATGGTGTGTTGTTGACTAAATTTCTCCTCTAAGTCCTTCCCACAACAGCTGGATTTATCAAATCAAATCAAATTTGTTTAGCACATTTCAGCAGCAAGGCATTTCAAAGTGCTTTACATCATAACAAACACAAAGTCATGCAACATAGAATCAACAATCAAAACATGACATTAATTCAAGTTCCATCACTAAATTTGTAATTGATTATGTTTCAAATACAACTCTAAACAGGTGGGTTTTTAGTCGAGATTTAAAGGAAGTCAGTGTTTCAGCAGTTTTACAGTTTTCTGGACGTTTATTCCAAATTTGTGGTGCATAGATGCTGAAAGCTGCTTCTCCTCGTTTGATTCTGGTTCTGGGGATGCAGAGCAGACTAGACCCGGAAGACCTAAGAGGTCTGGAAGGTTGATACAACAACCGCAGATCTTTAATGTATTGTGGTGCTAAGCCGTTCAGTGATTTATAAACTAACAACAGTATTTTAAAGTCTATTCTTTGAGCTACAGGGAGCCAGTGTAGGGACTTTAAAACTGGTGTTATGTGCTCTATCTTCCTGGTTTTAGTGAGAACACGAGCAGCAGCGTTCTGGATCAGCTGCAGCTGTTTGATTGATTTATTGGACAGACCTGTGAAGACACTGTTGCAATAATCAATGCGACTAAAGACAAACACATGGATGATTTTCTCTAGATCTGGCTGAGACATTAGTCCTCTAATCCTGGAAATGTTCTTCAGGTGATAGAAGGCCGACTTTGTAACTGTCTTTATGTGGCTCTGAAGGTTCA